>CAKOAT010235710.1:47711-66926 GCA_932364175.1 Eruca vesicaria subsp. sativa | reverse complement strand
CGTCTCTGAAAGGAAGAATAGACATCTTATGGAGGTTGCTCGTTCCATGATGTTTCAAGCAAGTGTGCCAAAGAGATTTTGGAGTGATGCTGTTGCCACTGCTTGCTATCTAATCAACCGAACCCCTACTAGAGTTCTTGATGGTCAATCTCCATTTGAAGTCCTCAACAAGTACAAGCCAAGTTTGGATCACCTAAGATTCTTTGGTTGTCTAAGCTTTGTGCTTGTCCCGGGAGAGCAGAGAAACAAGTTGGAAGCTAAGAGTACCAAGACTATGTTTGTGGGTTAATCTACAAGCCAAAAGGGGTGAACTTGGCTGGCTTCAAGTGAGGGGGAAGTATCCAGCATTGACTCTTCTTATGACCGGTTTCTTACAATGGTCACAGCTTCCATTAAATCTCCTCTCCTCATACTTGCCATGAACCGCCTTATTTGCTTGACCGGCTTCACCTTGGTCAACTTGAGAAGCTTGATTTGCCAAGGAAATCTCTCCTTTATTTCCAAACAACCCTATGGACCCTTCTTCCTTCTGAATTTGAGCACAAACATCTTGCAAAGATGGAAGCTTTTCCGACCTCAAGATATGTTTGATGAGGCTTTTTTATGCTGGATTCAAGGTGAGCAAAAGGCCGAATACCTTATCCTGCTCTCTCCTCTCATTCAGCTCATCAACATCAACCGTGCTAGGTCTCAACATTTTAAGTTCGAACCATAAGGCTCTAAACTTCCCAAGATGTTTGGTAAACTCAACATCATCTTGCACAAGGTTGTTGATGGCTCAGTTTACTTCAAATACTCTGCTCAGGTTGGGTATGTTCCCATAGATCTTCTTCAAGGTGTCCCACAGGTCCTTAGCTTTGGTACAGTAGCTGTAAGCCTCAAGGATGGACTGCTCTAGAGAGCCTTGTACCACGGACAACACAAGCAAGTCATCTTGCTCCCATTTGTCTTCATCAGTGGTAATGACTTCTTCATCACCCTCATGAGTAATGAGTTTTTGGGCCTCACCAGATGTGATATGTCCCCACAAACCCTTACTTCCCACGGCGGTTTTCACCAACCTTGACCACAGCAAATAGTTCCCTCCCTTGAGAGTAACCGGAATCTTCATGTGGTGTGACATCTTCCCTTCTTCCATCTTGAACAGCTTGACTTCAACAGCTTGTACAAGGTGAGGACTTGAGTAGACTCGGCACACAACACTTCAAAGATGAGATCTTTTGTCTTGAATCTTCAGAAACTCTTCCAAAGAACAAAACTTGAGCTCGCGGATAAGACAAGAGAAACCTTCTTCCGTGACCTTCTCCTTGAAGCTCTAAGGGTGTAGGCTTTGTTACCCTTGAGCCTCAGCAATGAACACCAGATTCAAACTAACCTGGCTCTGATACCATAATATTTTTAGGATTTGATAAGTTGTTTAGGTGTTTAGGATGACTTAGAATGCAAGACTAGATGTTTAAGTGTTTAAGAGAGTTTAATTAAGAACATTAAGAGGCTAAGAGATTTCTGAACTGTCTAATCTTTCATTAATGGTGAGATTACAGATTTATAAGAGAAGATACACGGTAGAGAAGAGAGACTAAGCATGTGAGGTCAATGTGCATAAAGTAAGATGAATGGTGGAGATTCAAGACATGCTTGATGCCAAAGGTATCTTGACTAGATGCCTTCTACTTTACAGCTTGCATCCGCGCCTCTCTTATCCACTAACGGTCATCTCCTTGTGTGCAAACCTTCCCTCTCATTCAGCATGTTTCCCTTGGACCAAACCTTCTACACAAGGTAGCAACTTCCACGGCACTCTCATTTCACCTTTTACCCGCAGTAACTTCATGTGTACGGACAAGCTTATGTCCGTACACTTCACCCTATATTTGCCCAAGACCAAATGTGTAGAAATGCCATTTGAGAACACATAACTTCTAGGCTGGTCCGTACCATCCGTACTGTACGGACCACCACCCTATTATTGCACTTTACTTCTCTTCTTCTCAAGCTCATATCAATACTCTTACTATCTATAACTCACATCCTTTATTAATCTCAACAAGGGGGAGACTGAGGACAGCAAACCATTCAAGGATCCAAAGCTTTATAGGAAGCTAGTTGGTAAGCTGATTTATCTCACTATTACTCGTCCTGATATATTTTTTGATGTGAATCAGGTAAGTCAGCATATGCAAGTGCCAAAGGAGCATCATTGGGAGATGGTAAACCGGCTCTTGATGTACCTAAATTGAACAAGAGGTCTTGGTGTTTGGATGGGGTGTAATGGGAGCACTGAAGTTGTTGGATACTGTGATGCTGATTGGGCTGGTGATAGGACTGATTGAAGATCAACTACAGGCTATTGCACTTTCATTGGAGGCAACTTGGTTACATGGAAGAGTAAGAAGCAGAAGGTGGTGTCTTGTTCTAGTGCAGAAGCTGAGTACAGGGCCATGCTGAAGCTGACTAATGAGTTGGTATGGATCAAGGGCATACTGAAGCATTTAGAGATTGATCAAGCCACTCCAATGACAATGCATTGTGACAACCAATCTGCAATCTACATAGCAAGCAACTCAGTCTTTCATGAGAGAACCAAGCATATAGAAGTTGATTGCCACAAAGTAAGGCAATGATGGTGCTTGGAGTGATCTTACCTTGCTTCACAAGGAGTGAGGATCAGTTGGCAGATGTGTTCACCAAGGCGGTGAGGCAAAAGACTATGGAGTCCATCCATACCAGGTTGGGACTCATAGATCTTTCTATACCCAGCTAATCCCCTTGCAATGGGGTCTTTACTCTTTTCCTTATCAAGGTTTTATCCCTAAGGACTCAAGGGTTTTCTTTGGTAAGGTTTTTAATGAGGAAGACCTCATTGCACTTCCAAGCTAGACTTGTTTCACATAGTCTAGCTTGAGGGGGAGTGTTGAGTTATGGTAAAAATAAAGTTACCATGGTAACAATGAGAGTTACCATGGTAAATGAGATGAAGTGATCAGCAAGAAAAGGGAAAGGGAAGTTACTTTGTGAAAGAGAAGGTTTGGTGTGATCCGGGAAAAGGGAAGAAGGAGATGACCGTTGGAAAGGTTAAGGATAGGCTTGAGAGGCTGGAAAGTAAGTCAAGGCATCAAGGAAGATGCTGAAGGCATCAAACGTGTGGTTACTCACCTCCAATCCTTTCAAATACACGCTCCTCTTCCCCTTGGATTTCACATGCTTATGACTAGTAACTCTGACCTCTCTTGTACACGAAAGCCCTATCTCTGCCCCTATATATTGTAATGTCTGATCAATGAAATAAACAAGCAAGTTTTGAGTCTCTCTTCTCTCTAGACTAAGTTACTATTCAGATCTCAAGTTACTAGTCACTACTTTGTCTAAACTACTCCAAATCTCTTTCTTTCTCTCTTAATCTCTTCCTAATCTCTTTTTAGACTCAGATTACTACTAAAACATTATAGTGAGCTTTCTCATTGCTCTATACTCAGCCTCAGCACTTGAGCATGATACAATCTTCTGCTTCTTGCTCTTCCAAGTAACTAGATTGCCTCCAATGAAGGTGCAATAACCTGTTGTGGACCTCTTATCCATTCTATCACCAGCCCAATCAGCATCACAGTAGCCAACAATCTCAGTACTCTTGTTGCATCCCAACCACACTCCTTGACCTGGTGCTTCTCTTAGATATCTCAATATCCTCTCCACCATGTTCCAATGGTGTATCTTGGGCTTTTGCATGTGCTGGCTCACTTGGTTGACTGCAAAGCACACATCTGGTTTTGTGATGGTGAGACAGATGAGTTTCCCAACCATTCTTGTATAGTGCTTTACATCCTCATACGGCTTATCCTCAAACTCCCCCTCACGCAGCACTTTGTAACCATCTTCTAGTGGTGTCTTGGATTTTTTCCACCTAAGGTACCTGCCTAACTCAACAAATCAAGTGTGTACTTCCTTTGGGATAGAAACAGCCCATCTTTAGATCGACACATCTCAATCCCAAGGAAGTACTTTAACTCACCCAAGTCTTTGATATCAAAAGATGATTTAAGAAAATACTTAGTGAGAGAGATTGAAAGTTTAAGAGAATTAAGGAAAGATTTGTTGAGAGTTTAGGTTAAACCTAGGGAGAGAGAGATAGATTTCCGTGAGAGAGAAAGAGAGACAACAAGAATAAGAGGAACATTTTTCCTTAACATTTCTGGTTTGTGTACAATGATATTTAAAGACCATAAAGGGAAGGCCAAGACAAATAAGAATACTAATAAACTAAGGAGAGGATGCATTGCTCAAGGTCTGGCCGGGAAAGGGACATGTCCCAACGGCAGGAAGGACTAGAGCACACATGTGACTTATAATGTATTTTAATGGTCCACTTGTGTGCTCTTTGCCGACACAACTCCAACGGTCTCCTCTTCCTCAGTCTTTACTCCAAGCAAGTCTAGAAGCTTCTTTCCTTGTCTTGTAAGGTAGGTTAGGTCGGATAGGTAGCTTGAGTTTCACACATTGTACGGACAGCCTTGTTACACAAGTCTTGTACGGACAAGGCACCTTGCTTCCATCCGAACCTCTACACTACTTTGCCTTCTCTTCTCTACTCATTTATTGATTCATGTCAACACTCTCCCTCAAGCTTGACCATGTGGAACAAGTCAAGCTTGGAAGCCATGAAGCAATCCCTCATTAAAACCTTAGTTAGGCAAAACCCAATGGGATAAAAGCCAAGTCAAGGAAAAAGAGTAGATCACTTCATGGAGGAGAGATCAGTGACATGAGATATCTATGAGTCCTAACCTCGGAAGTATGGACTCCCAGACCTTAGTGCTTGCTGCCTTGGTGAAGATATCAGCCAACTGGTCTTCACTTCTGGTATAGCATGGGAGAATAACTTGCTGCTCCACTGCTTGTCTCATCTTGTGGCAATCCACCTCTATGTGCTTTGTTCTCTCATGGAACACTGAATTGGTGGCAATGTGTATGGCTGCTTGGTTGTCACAGTGCATAGTCATGGGTGTATTGATCTCTATACCCAAGTCTCTCATCAACCCTTTGATCCATATGAGTTCACTGGTTAATTTCCTCATGGCTCTATATTCAGCCTCAGCACTTCAACATGACACCACCTTCTGCTTTTTGCTTTTCCAGGTTACCAAGTTGCCTCCAATGAAGGTGCAGTAGTCCGTAGTTGATCTCCTATCAACCCTATCTCCAGCCCAATCAGCATCACAATAGCCAACCACCTCTGTGTTGTTGTTACACGCCATCCATACACCTTGACCAGGAGCCTCCCTTAAGTATCTTAAGATCCTCTCCACCATGTTCCAGCGATGAATCTTGGGTGTTTGCATATGCTGGCTCACTTGATTAACAGCAAAACACACATCTGGTCTTGTGATTGTCAAGTATATCAGCTTCCCCACCATTCTTCTATACTTCTTGACATCCTCAAATGGAGTATCCTCATACTCCCCCTCACGCAACACCTTGTAGTTCTCCTCCAATGGTGTCTTAGCTTTCTTTCCTCCAAGTGTTCCTGCCTCCTTTAAGATGTCCAGAGTGTATTTTCTCTGAGATAAGAACAGCCCCTCTTTTGATCTACACATCTCAATGCCGAGGAAGTACTTCAGCTCTCCAAGATCTTTTATATCAAATGCAGCCTTGAGTGAAGCCTTGGTTGAGTTGATCCCTTCTTTATCACTTCCAGTGATAATAATGTCATCCACATAGACAAGGATTACCACTATTCCTTGCTTGTTGGTCAGAGTGAATAAAGTGTGATCTGCTTGAAACTTCACAAATCCTTTCCCATTGAGTGTAGTACTCAGCTTGTGGTACCAAGCTCTTGGAGATTGTTTCAAGCCATAGATTGTTTTCTTCAATCTAAGAACGTTCCCTGGCTTAACCATATCTTCTCCACCAGGAGGTGGTCTCATATATACCTCATCTTCAAGCTCTCCTTGTAAGAATGCATTCTTCACATCCATTTGCCATAAATCCCATTCAAGATTCACAGCTAGAGAAAGCAGAATCCTAATGGTATGAAGCTTGGCTACTGGTGTAAAGGTGTCTAGATAATCCTCACCATAAACTTGTGTGTATCCTCTTGCCACCAATCTGGTCTTCTTTCTCTCTGGTTTTCCATTTGCAAGATATTTGATGGTGTAGATTAGCCTGCTTGTAACAGCTTTCTTCCCTCTTGGAAGCTCAGTCTCATACCAAGTGTTGTTCTTTTCCATAGCTCCAAACTCATCCTCCACTGATTTTCTCCACTCATTATCCTCCATAGCCTCTGCATAGTTCTTTGGTATCCACTCTTGGTCCACTGAACTCACAAATGCTTGATGCTCTTCTGGATATCGAGCTAGAGAGCATGTACCCCTTACTGGCTGTGCAACTGCTTCAGCATTGAAGTAAACTCTTGTGTTGATCCAGATTGAAGCTGGTTGCCTGACTCTTGTAATCCTTCTCAAGGTAACTATCTGCTCAGGTTCCACTGCTGTATCATCACTGGTTGGCGCCTCCTCCTGAGGTGCATTGTGTGATTCAGACTGTCTCTCATCATGATCATGCGCATTGGACTCTTCAGGTTGAGCTTGCACAGGTTGCTCACCATTTCCACTGCCCCCCTCATGATCAGGTTGAGAGATTTCAACACCCTCAGCTTCAGTACTATCAGGTGTTGGTTCCCCTCTTGGGATAGACGACAGACTGATCCCCAAGCTCTCCATTACACTCCTAAGGTTGTTTGCTCTATCTGAGGCTGATTTAGAAAGATCCTTGAGCTCATCCTAACTTTCTATTGATCTAAAGGAATGAAGACACAAGAAGAAGAGGTCGAGTTCACACTGCCTTGATAAACAAGGTATTCCGTACAGTCCGTACAGCCTTGTCTTACAAGGAATTGATCATGACCTAAGGACCTTGGAAGACAAGGCAATATTCTCGTTCAGCTTCTCCCTCAGAAGCAGAGATTTGAAAGGAAAATGAGGCTCCAGACCGTTTAGAGATAGCTGAGGCAAGTGGGAATAAAATAAGAAAGAAGTCACATGTCTTGGTTAAGCCTTGGAGCCGTTTAGGAGCTGTCATTGTCCCTCGGCCAGACCAGATTTGTTTATGTTATTCTTCTTGTCTTCACCTGATCAAGTTTAGCTTTAAATATATGTTGTATGCATACTAAATCAGTCAAGGAAATAAAATCCTTCTTACACTCTATTCTCTCTCTCTCGCAAACAACAAACCTATTCTCTCTTTCCCGGATCTAACCTACTCTCTCTCTTGTTCTTCATACTTGTTCTTCACTAAACTAACATGGTATCAGAGCTTGCAAGCTCTTGAACCTATTCTACTTCCGCAAAACTCTGTTACTCACTCTATACTTTCATTCTCACGGTTTACTTTCCTTAAATCTTTCAAGTTTCACCCTTTGGACCAGTGGTTAATAAACCGACCAGAGTGTGTTCTTGACTTTGTTTGGGTGTTTCTCTTCATTCTTCTTCACATATAAGAGTATTAACACTACTCACGTCCCTTCTCTCTTGTCCAAGAATCCTCACAATAATATTTTTAAGTAATCTGAGTTTAGGAATAAGATTAGAGAGATTTGTAACAAAAGACTTAAGAACAAATGAAATCTGAGGGTAAGCTTAAGAGACTTTCATGGCGAAAATGAGAGAAAGAGAGACTCAGAACTGTATGCTTTATTATTACTTCAGAGGTTACACTATATAGGAGATTACATAAGGGTTTTCGTGTATAGTAAGGTTGAATAACCGTGTGTAGTCAAAGGAAGAAAGGCGCCTGAATTTGAATGATTGGTGGAGATCTTTCACACGCGTGTGGCATAAGGTATCTTTTACTTGATACCTTTGCCTTTCCAGCTCGTCCCAGCTGTAAAGGTGAGCCACACTCTTATCTCCTAACGGTCATCACCAAGCTGAAACACTCCACTTCCCTTAGAGACTCTCAACCATTTCTTCCGCGCCAAGTTATCCTCCTTAGGATACCATTTCAAACATTTCAAATATCTCAAGTGTACGGACCAATGTCCGTACACTCACTCCATCCGTACACACACTTCTTCTTCCCTCCTGTATCATTTAGAACCCTTATCAACCTCATATAAGACCTCTTAACTCAACACTCCCCCTCAAGCTAGACCATGTGGAACAAGTCTAGCTTGGAATGCTATGAGGTTCTCCTCATTAAAAACCTTACCAAAGAAAACCCTCCTTAGGGATAAAACCTTGATAAGGAAAAGAGTAAGAACCCCATAGAGAGGGGTTTAGCTGGGTATAGTAAGATCCATGAGTCCCAACCTGGTATGGATGGACTCCATGGTCTTTTGTCTAGCCGCTTTAGTGAACACATCGGCTAACTGGTCTTCACTCTTGGTGTAGCATGGAAGAATGACTCCAAGAACCATCATTTGCCTTACTTTGTGGCAATCAACTTCAATATGCTTCGTCCTCTCATGGAATACTGAATTGGAGGCTATGTGGATCGCGGCCTGGTTGTCACAATGCATGGTCATTGGTGTAGCTTGATCAATCTCCAAATGCTTGAGTATCCCTTTGATCCACACAAGTTCATTTGTGAGCTTCAGCATAGTTCTGTACTCAGCTTCAGCACTAGAACAAGATACCACCTTCTGCTTCTTGCTCTTCCAAGTAACCAAGTTACCACCAATGAAAGTGCAATATCCAGTTGTTGACCTCCTATAAGACCTATCTCCTGCCCAATCCGCATCACAATAGCCTACAACTTCAGTGCTTTCATTGCATCCCATCCATACTCCAAGACTTGAAGTACCATTCAGATACATGAGCAACCGGTTTACCATTGCCCAATGGTGCTCTTTAGGCACTTGCATATGTTGACTCACCTGATTCACAGCAAAACATATATCAGGTCTAGTTATAGTTATGTAAATGAGCTTACCAACAAGCTTCCTATATAGCTTTGGATCCTTGAATGGTGGACTATCTTCTATCTCCCCCTCACGAGGTACTTTGTAACCGTCCTCTAAAGGCATTTTGGCTGTCTTCCCATCAAGCATTCCTGCATCTCTCAAAAGATCAAGTGTATACTTTCTTTGGGACAGAAATAAACCTTCCTTGGATCTACATATCTCAATACGAAGGAAGTATTTCATCTCTCTCAAATCTTTAATCTCAAAAACATTTTTAAGAAAATCTTTATTTGCTTGAATACCAGCCTTGTCACTTCCAGTTATGATGATATCATCAACATAAACAAGAAGGACAATGATACCTGAGGGAGTAGACAAGGTGAATAGAGTATGATCAAGTTCACACTTCCTGAAACCTCTTCCATTCAAGGTGGTGCTAAGCTTGTTGTACCAGGCCCTTGGAGACTGCTTTAGACCATAGATAGCTTTCTTTACCAGATGTTTCAGACCTGGAGGAGGATGCATATAGACTTCATCTTCTAGTTCTCCTTGATGAAAGGCATTCTTGACATCCATTTGCCACAAATTCCAGCCAAGATTAACCGCCAATGATAGGACAATCCTAATGGTGTGAAGCTTGGCAACAGGAGCAAAGGTGTCAAAGTAGTCTTCTCCATAGGTTTGAGTGAACCCTCTTGCTACCAGTCTAGTTTTCTTCCTATCTATGGTACCATTAGCCTTGTATTTGATTGCGAATATCAACCTGCTAGTCACAGCTTTCTTCCCTTTAGGAAGCTCACTCTCATACCATGTTTGATTTTTAATCATAGCATTTGCCTCAGCAACCACTGAGTCTACCCATTCCTTATCCGCCATTGCTTCCTCATATGATCTTGGAACAAAGCTTTCATCCAAGGTTACCATAAACGTGCAATGTTCTTCAGGGTAGTGAGCAAAGGAACACACTGCTTGAGATGGATGCTCAACAGCTTGAGCATTGTAGTAGACTCTGGTATTTACCCAATTGGAAGGAGGGTGTCTGATTCTTGAACTCCTCCTAAGGACTTGTTCAACAGGCGCTTGTTCAGTAGATACTTCCTCATGAGATGTATCACCTTGTTCATGAGAGCTAGATGGTACTCCTCTTCTTGGACATCTGACTCTTCCTCATTAACTTCAGCTTGAACATTCTCATTATCTTGACTGACCTCAATATTTTCTTCAACATCAGGAGGAGTACTTGATTCTCTCCCCCCCCCCCTCATGATCAAGGTGATCTTCATTTTGAGGCTTTGGAGTATCCACAGGACCCCCTCCATTCTCCTTCGGATCCTGGGTCATCTTAATCCCAAGTCCTTACAGCAGAATCCTCAATGTAGTCACCTTATCAGATGTGAGGTCTCTCAAATCTTCCTAATTCTGATCTTCATAAAATCCTTTAGTCTCTATGAACTTGACATCACGGGACACTAGAACTCTCCTTGTAGTAGGATCATAACACTTATATCCTTTCTGAGATGGTGATTACCCAATAAAAATTTCCTTAGTGCTTTTGGCTTCTAGCTTATTCCTCAGCTCTCCTGGTACAAGAACGTAGCACACACAGCCAAACACTCTCATATAATCCAGCACCGGTTTGTAGTTGTTTAGCACTTCAAATGGAGCTTGATCATTGAGAATCTTGGTAGGTATACGGTTGATGAGGTAACAAGCAGTAGCAACAGCATCACTCCAAAACTTCTTTGGCACATTAGCTTGGAACATCATGGATCTAGCAACCTCCATTAGATGGCGATTCTTCCTCTCAGCAACACCATTTTGCTGAGGTGTGTAGGGGCAGCTAGTCTGATGAAGAATACCATGCTCAGCTAAGTGGTCCTTGAAAGCATTACTAGTGTACTCCCTCCATTGTCTGATCTGAAAATTTTAATCTTAGCATGGAAGTGGTTAGTCACATATGATTGAAAATTTCTAAATGCATCAAGGACCCTATCTTTAGATGCTATAAGTGTTAACCAGGTGTATTTTGATTTCTCATCTATGAATGTGACAAAATATTTATGATGTTCCCTAGACAAACAAGGTGCAGTCCAGACATCAGAATGTATTAAATCAAAACACTTCTCATAGACAGTAGATGATTTCTTAAAAACAGTTTTACAATGCTTGCCTAAAATGCAAGCTTCACAATCATTATTCTCAAATACCACACCTGGTAACATCAAGTTCAAAGGCCTACAATGGGGATGTCCTAGTCTAGCATGCCACAAAGCATTTTTATTTAAAACAGAAGCAGAAGCAGTAGTAAAAGAGCAACTATGATTAGGATTAGAAGCTAAGTCTTCAAGCAAGTATAGATCGCCTTTGGTAACTCCTTGTCCAATCACTTGGTTGCTTTTAATATCCTGAAACTTAACATCATTAGGTGTTAAAATAACATTGCATTGCAAATCATTAGTACATTTTTTCATTGATAAAAGATTAGATGTAAAGTCAGGCATATAAAAAGCTCTAGAGTTCCTACTAAATAGCTTCAAGTTTCCTACACCTCTTATAGGAATTTTATCACCATTAGCAATCATTACATTTCCCTTAGTAGGTTCTATGTCTTTAATGAGGCTAATATCACTTATCATATGGTGAGATGCTCCTGAATCTACAATAAGAGGTATATACATATTGCTAGCAGCATTGCAAAGAATACTAGATGGTTTAAATGCACCTAATTTGTTTTTCCACTCATTATCACTTTGCCATTCTCTAAGAATGCTACTCACTTCAGATTCATAATTTCTAGCAATCCTAGCATTTTGATCAGTGTTCTCTAGACTATTAGCAAACATAGAGGAACCATAAACATTTCCATTGATGTTACCGTGATCCTTGAAGAGTTTGATGAGGGTGTCAAGGTCGTATTTCTTGAGGTACTCATGATCATTGGCCCTGTTTGTGTAAGCCACCAGGGACTTCCCATTACTCGCCTCATGAGCTGATGTGTTAGCACCACTCGAGCCTTCTGACATGTGTGCCCTTGCTTCCCTCTCTTTTGTGAACTTGGCTGGCTTCAAGTGCGGGTGGAGGATCCAACACTGGTTCTTCTTGTGTCCCTGCTTCTTGTAGTGGTCACAGCTTCCATTGAACCTCCTATCTTCATTCTTGTTGAATGCCGCCTTGTTAGCCTGAGTGTTCTCAACATTCTCCACTTGTGCTACTTGGTTTGCGAGTGATAGCTCCCCTTTGCCTCCAAATAAACCAATAGACCATTGCTCCTTCTGTATTTGAGCACAAACATCTTGAAGAGATGGTAACTTCTCTGCCCTTAAGATGTGCTTAATGAGGCTGTTGTAAGCTGGATTAAGTGTCAACAGCAACCCAATCACTTTGTCTTGCTCACGCCTTTCATGGAGCTCATCTTCATCAGTAGTGTTGGGTCTTAACATCTCAAGTTCGGACCAGAGAGCTCTGAACTTCCCTAGATGCTTAGTGAACTCAACCTCCTCCTGAACCAAGTTGCTGATTGCTCGCTTCACCTCAAAGACCTTGCTGAGATTGGACACGTTCCCATAAACCTTCTTCAGCGTATCCCACAGATCTTTGGCCTTGGTACAGTAGCTGTATGCCTCTAGGATTGACTGCTCTAATGATCCTTGCAAAACAGAGAGTACAACAAGATCCTCTTGTTCCCACTTCTCCTCATCGCTTGAAACAATCTCATTGTCTCCATCTTGAGTAATGAGTTTTGGTGCTTCACTTGAAGTGATGTGACTCCATAAACCCTTACTCCCCACAGCAGTCTTCACTAACCGAGACAAAAACAAATAGTTACCTCCTTTAAGAGTAACTGGAATCTTCAGATGCATAAAATGCATTCCATTACCATTACCACTCTCCATCTTCAACCGCTTAACACAAAAGCTAGTGAAAGATGAAAGCTTCAACCTTTTCTTCCTTTAGTCTTCAAAGTTCAAGTCTTTCACCTTGAACCTTCCACGCAAAGAAACAGAGAAGACTTGAACAAGACTCACACACTTCGATCTAAGACTGGAAACCTTGAAAGAACCTTCTCGGACCTTAAAGCTTCAGTCTTCAAACACAAACCACAAACAAGACTAGAACTCAGATTCCCTTGAACCTGGCTCTGATACCATAATATTTTAAAGTAATCTGAGTTTAGGAATTAGATTAGAGAGATTTGTAACAAAAGACTTAAGAACAAATGAAATCTGAGGGTAAGCTTAAGAGACTTTCATGGCGAAAATGAGAGAAAGAGAGACTCAAAACTGTATGCTTTATTATTACTTCAGAGGTTACATTATATAGGAGATTACATAAGGGTTTTCGTGTATAGTAAGGTTGAATAACCGTGTGTAGTCAAACGAAGAAAGGCGCCTGAATTTGAATGACTGGTGGAGAGCTTTCACACGCGTGTGGCATAAGGTATCTTTTACTTGATACCTTTGCCTTTCCAGCTCGTCCCAGCTGTAAAGGTGAGCCACACTCTTATCTCCTAACGGTCATCACCAAGCTGAAACACTCCACTTCCCTTAGAGACTCTCAAACATTTCTTCCGCGCCAAGTTATCCTCCTTAGGATACCATTTCAAACATTTCAAATATCTCAAGTGTACGGACCAATGTCCTTACACTCACTCCATCCGTACACACACTTCTTCTTCCCTCCTATATCATTTAGAACCCTTATCAACCTCATATAAGACCTCTTAACTAAACACACAACACACATTACCTCTCGTTTTCACTCTTTACCCGCTGGACAATAGCAAGAAGAAGATGGAGCGTCAACAATATAAAACTATCATGATTCCGGCTACCCTAAAGGGAGCTAACTACATTACCTGGTCAAGATTGGCTAGGACCGCACTTGGAGGAAGAGGCTTATGGGGTCATGTCACTACAAGTGAAGCTTCAAAGCAAACCGACCATGGAGCTGAAGGCAAGGAGGTTGTAGAGAAGGATGAAGGCAAATGGGAACAAGAAGATCTCATGGTGCTATCCATCTTGCAAGGCTCACTTGACACGCCAATTATGGAGGCTTACTCACACTGTGGGACAGAAAAAGAGCCTTGGGATACTCTACAAAAGGTCTATGGTAACACTTCAAACCTCACTAGAATCTTTGAAGTAAAGAGAGCTCTTAACAACCTACAGCAAGAGGAAATGGATCTTACAAAACATCTTGGCAAGTACAGCCAGCTCTGAGCTAGAGATGCTGAGGCCAAGCTCTACTGACCCTAAGGTACTTGAAGAAAGGCGTGAACAAGATAAAGTGTTTGGACTACTCCTTACACTTAATCCGAGTTTCAATGATCTCCTCAAGCACATCCTTCGGTCCAAGGAGCTACCAAGCTATGATGAAGTGTGCTCTCAACTCCAAAAGGAACTTGGCTCAGATGGTCTATTTGGAGGGAAAGGAGGTGACCTCAACATGGCTCACAAGGCAGAGGCCTCGGCTAACAAAGCGTTTTACAAGCCAAATAACAAGAAAGGAGGACTC
This sequence comes from Eruca vesicaria subsp. sativa, assembly GCA_932364175.1. Taxonomy (NCBI): domain Eukaryota; kingdom Viridiplantae; phylum Streptophyta; class Magnoliopsida; order Brassicales; family Brassicaceae; genus Eruca; species Eruca vesicaria. The sequence goes on along the minus strand of CAKOAT010235710.1, from coordinate 52,516 downwards.
GGCCATTGTGAACACTGCAAGACGGATGGACACATGAAACATCAGTGCTGGATCCTTCACCCACACCTCAGGCCACCATCCTGATTCAACCAAGCCAAGGGTCAAGAAGCCGGCCACCAAAAACAACCAGCAGACAGCTCCATACCCGCAGCAGTCAAGTGATGGGAAAGCCATGAGTGCAACCGCAAATATTGCTGGAACAAGTGCTAACCATCACCAAGAGGATGCCTTCATACGCAAGTCAGACATTGAGGCTCTGATCAAGGCCTTTAACACAAACTCTGGTAACACCAAAAGTGATATCTATAATGCTTTGATATCTAATTACAATGCACCTTTAGCTAGGCCTTTAATTATTGATTCAGGAGCTTCTCACCATATGATTAGAGATGCTAAACTGATTAGTAATGTCCAACCTGCTTTAGGAAGTGTAAAAATTGCAAATGGAGATCCAATACCTATTCAGGTCATAGGGGATTTAAACTTGTTTGATAAAGAATCTAAAGCTCTTTATATGCCTTCCTTTACATCTAACTTGCTCTCAGTTAAAAAGGCTACTACTGATCTTAATTGTCATGTTATTTTTAGTCCTAATGAGGTTCAGTTTTAGGATATTGAGACAAGAAAGATGATTGGAAAGGGTGTGAGCAAAGGAGATCCTTATGTGCTAGAAGACACCAAGTTTAGATCAAATTTAAATTCTGCCTTGAGTTCTATCTCTGTTTCTGCTTTAACTTCTGATGTATTATGGCATGCTAGATTAGGTCATCCTCACTCTCGTGCACTAGGACTGATGTTACCTAATCTCTCTTTTACAAATGACTCGTGTGAGGCTTGTATCCTAGGCAACCATTGCAAGACTGTTTTTACTAAATCGTCTACTATCTATGAGCATTGTTTTGATTTGGTTCATTCAGATGATTGGACTGCTCCTTGTGTCTCTAGAGAAAACCACAAGTATTTTGTCACATTTATAGATAAGAAATCAAAATACACTTGGCTGACCTTAATTCAATCTAAAGATAGAGTTTTAGAAGCTTTTCTAAACTTTCAAAGCTATGTGACTAATCATTTTAATGCCAAGATTAAGATTTTTTAGGTCAGACAATGGTGGAGAGCACACAAGTCATGCGTTTAAAAATCATCTAGCCAAACATGGAATCATTCACCAAACTAGTTGTCCTTACACACCACAACAAAATGGAGTGGCTGAAAGAAAGAATCGACATCTCATGGAGGTTGCAAGAAGCATGATGTTGCACACCAATGTACCAAAGAGGTTTGGGGGTGATGCTGTGGTCTCAGCATGCTATCTTATTAATAGAATCCCCACCCGGGTCCTTCATGATGTCTCTCCATATGAGGTACTGAACAATACTAAGCCATCCATTGATCATTTACGTGTGTTTGGGTCTCTTTGTTTTGTCTTGATTCCAGGGGAACAAAGAAACAAACTAGAAGAAAAAAGTGTCAAAGCAATGTTTATTGGTTACTCAACCAACCAGAAAGGATACAAGTGCTATGTCCCGGACCAGAGAAGGGTTTTGGTCTCCAGAGATGTAAAATTTGTGGAGTCTAAGGGATACTATGATGAGAAGAGCTGGGACACACTCAAAGATCTCTCCAATACACCTTCAGACCGTGTAACAAACTTGAGAATCATTCTAGAAAATCTTGGGATTAGCCAGCCAAAGCCTAGGGATGAGGAGCCTATACAAGCAGCACATGAACCAGAAGTTGCTGAGAACCCTCTTGATCATGAGGGGGGAAACCGATCAGAACCAGAAGAGATCCATCAAGAAGGTTCTGAGGGTCATGAGGGTCATGATCAACATGGTTCAAAGATAGATCAAGAAGAAGCTCAGCCGCAAGCTTATGAAGATGTGGAGCGCAGTGAACGGGAAAATCAAGTGCAACCTTTAAGGAGGAGCACTAGGATCAGAAAGGATCCATCTAATTGGGTCAATACCAGGGTATACTTCAATGCAAAGGAAGAAGCTCACCCAATACAAGCCGCTAGCTCTCTAGCTCAATATCCAATGGAACACCAAGTATTTATGAGCAACTTGGATCAAGATTGGATACCAAAGACTTATGAGGAAGCTATGGCTGATGACGAGTGGAGAGAATCAGTTGGAGCTGAGATGGGAGCCATGGAAAAGAATGATACATGGTATGAAACTCCACTTCCCAAAGGCAAGAAAGCTGTAACAAGCCGGCTTCTCTATACTATCAAGTATCTTGCTAATGGGAAACCAGAAAGAAAGAAGACAAGACTGGTGGCTAGAGGATTCACTCAAACATATGGAGAGGATTACCTAGACACATTTGCATCAGTTGCAAAGCTTCACACCATCAGGATCATGCTCTCACTTGCAGTAAACTTAAAGTGGGACTTGTGGCAAATGGATGTGAAGAATGCATTTCTCCAAGGAGAGCTAGAGGATGAAGTCTACATGAGACCTCCTCCGGGAATGGAAGAGAAGGTGAAACCAGGAAATGTGTGGAGACTTAAGAAGGGTATCTACGGTCTAAAGCAATCACCAAGAGCTTGGTATCACAAGCTAAGCACAACCTTGAATGGGAGAGGATTCAACCGGTCTGAGGCAGATCATACATTGTTCACGCTCACTAGCCAACAAGGTATAGTAGTCCTCCTTGTGTATGTTGATGATATTATCATCTCAGGGAGTGACAAAGAAGGTATACAAGCCACTAAGGCCTATTTAAAATCTGTATTTGATATTAAGGATCTTGGTGAGCTAAAGTACTTTCTTGGAATTGAAGTATGCCGATCTAAAGAGGGGCACTTCTTGTCCCAAAGAAAGTACACACTTGATCTCTTAAATGGTGCAGGAATGCTTGGAGAAAAACCAGCTAAGACACCACTAGAAGATGGATACCAGAACTTTCGTGAGGGGGAGTATGATGCCACTCCTTATGAAGATCCAAAGCAGTATAGACGACTAGTGGGGAAGCTGATCTATCTGACCATAACAAGACCAGACGTGTGTTTTGCTGTGAACCAAGTGAGCCAACACATGCAAGTTCCCAAGATTCATCACTGCAAGATGGTAGAGAGGATACTTAGATATCTAAGTGGAGCTCCGGGTCAAGGTGTATGGATGGGATGCAATGACAACACTGAAGTGGTTGGTTACTGTGATGCAGATTGGACTGGAGATAGGAATGATAGGAAGTCTACTACTGGCTATTGTACCTTCATTGGAGGCAACCTAGTCACATGGAAGAGCAAGAAGCAGAAGGTGGTCTCTTGTTCAAGTGCTGAAGCAGAATATAGAGCCATGAGGAAGCTAACTAATGAGTTAGTATGGATCAAAGGACTACTCAAAGACTTAGGCATTGAGATCACTGTCCTAATTACAATGCATTGTGATAATCAAGCAGCAATACACATTGCATCCAACTCAGTATTTCATGAAAGGACTAAGCATATTGAGATATATTGCCACAAGGTGAGACAAATGGTGATCCAAGGAGTTATCTTGCCATGCTACACAAGAAGTGAAGATCAGCTAGCCGACATCTTCACTAAGGCTGCAAGCACTAAGGTGTGTGAGTCCATCTATCCTAAGCTAAGACTCATAGACATCAACATGACAAGCTCCCTCTAGCCATGGAGCTTCTACTCTTTCCTTAGTAGGTTTTTGTCCCAAATGGGTTTTACTTATTAAGGTTTTAATGAGGGAAGTCTTCATGGGTTCCAAGCTTGACTTGTTCCACATGGTCAAGCTTGAGGGGGAGTATTGATCTAAAGGAATGAAGACACAAGAAGAAGAGGTCGAGTTCACACTGCCTTGATAAACAAGGTATTCCGTACAGTCCGGACAGCCTTGTCTTACAAGGAATTGATCATGACCTAAGGACCTTGGAAGACAAGGAAATATTCTCGTTCAGCTTCTCCCTCAGAAGTAGAGATTTGAAAGGCAAAAGAGGCTCCAGACCGTTTAGAGATAGCTGAGGCAAGTGGGAATAAAATAAGAAAGAAGTCACATGTCTTGGTTAAGCCTTGGAGCCGTTTAGGAGCTGTCATTGTCCCTCGGCCAGACCAGCTTTGTTTATGTTATTCTTCTTGTCTTCACCTGATCAAGTTTAGCTTTAAATATATGTTGTATGCATACTAAATCAGTCAAGGAAATAAAATCCTTCTTACACTCTATTCTCTCTCTCTCGCAAACAACAAACCTATTCTCTCTTTCCCGGATCTAACCTACTCTCTCTCTTGTTCTTCATACTTGTTCTTCACTAAACTAACTCTTTCTCCCTCATAGTAGCCCCTTGACTCGACAAACTTCACATCCCTTGATATTAAGACCCTCCTGTAAAAGGTTTATCAGAGCCCAAGTGCTTATGCTTGAGTGATGAACACAAATGTGAATGAGTGTGAATGGCGAGTGAGATTGGGTGAAAGGGATGAAGTATGATAAGGGAAATGAAAGAGTAGAGAGACTGATGAAGAGATTTGTAAGACTAGAAGATTAAGGACAAGAGATTTAGAGACTAAGAGACTTTAGTAACCAGATTAGAGAGAGTTTTAGTAACCAAGACTATGAAGAAGAGTTTATTACTCAGCTTAATGTTTACAAAATGAGGCTGCACGAATTTAAAAGGAAATGCATACAAGATAAAGTGTCAAATACACTATGCAAAGCATGTGGAGTCAATGGGAAGAGGAGCCTTGGTTTGAATTGCTTGGACCAGCTTTCTCACACGTTTTGGACAGGCTGGAGCTGGCTGGTAAAGCGCCCAGACCTTATCTCCTTTCTTCCTTGCCAAGAGCATCT
>CAKOAT010235710.1:18080-32415 GCA_932364175.1 Eruca vesicaria subsp. sativa | reverse complement strand
GATCTCCTCTTGTAACTCCTTGTCCAATAAGTTTACTGCTCTCAATATCCTGAAACTTCACATCATTAGGACTAAAAACAACATTACATTGAAGGTCAGTAGCACATTTCTTAACTGAAAGAAGGTTAGATGTGAATTCAGGCATATAGAAGGCTTTAGATTCTTTGCTAAACAATCTTAGATCACCTATTCCTCTAATGGGTATCTTATCACCATTTGCAATCATCACTTGACCACTAGCAGGCTCAATGTTTTTAATCAAATTTGTATCACTTATCATGTGATGAGAAGCACCGGAATCAACAATAAGAGGCTTAGGCATGTTCTTAGCAGTATGACAAAGTAAACTAGGTGATCTAGAGCAGCTACTAAGATATGTTCTATCATAAGTGTTATCCATCCTAGCAACCTTAGCAATCTCATTTTCAACCAACCTAGTACTCCTATCATTTTCAAATGCATTTTCTAGGCTACTCATTACTAGAGAAGCTCCAAAGGAGTAACCATTGTTACTAAGGATGTTACCGTTATCCTTAAGCATTTTAATGAGAGCATCCATGTCGGATCTCCTGATGAACTCATCATTGTTCCGAGTTCCTTGACCTCCAGTGTAAGCCACCAGAGACTTGCATTCACCCGCATTGCCTTCTCCAGCTTCACGCCCTTCTCCCTTGTTGGTCCGGCTTGTACTAGCACCATTTGATCCCTCAGAAACATTGGCCCTTCCTTCTCTTTCTTTTGTGAACTTGGCAGGTTTCAAATGGGGATGGAGAATCCAGCATTGGCTCCTCTTGTGACCATGCTTCTTGCAGTGATCACAGTTCCCATTAAACCTCCTCTCTTCAAACTTGCCTTGAGCCGCCTTGTTAGCATGATGTCCTTCACCTTGGTCCACTTGAGAAGCTTGGTTTGCCAAAGACAACTCTCCTTTGCCTCCAAATAGGCCTATAGACCCTTGCTCCTTCTGAATCTGAGCGCACACATCTTCCAAAGATGGGAGTTTATCCGAACGCAAGATATGCTTGATGAGGCTATTGTAGGCTGGATTCAAGGTAAGTAACAACCCAAAGACCTTGTCTTGCTCTCTCCTCTCATTCAGCTCATCAACATCAATGGTACTAGGCCTCAGCATCTCGAGTTCAGACCACAAGGCCCTGAACCTTCCCAAGTGTTTGGTGAACTCAACATCTTCTTGAACCAAGTTGTTTATGGCCTCTTAACTTCGAACACCCTACTCAGATTAGATATGTTGCCATATATCTTCTTAAGAGTGTCCCACAGTTCCTTTGCCTTCTCACAGTAGCTGTACGCTTCTAGGATTGATGGCTCAATAGAGCTTTGCAACACGGATAGTACAAGAAGATCATCTTGTTCCCACTTGTCTTCCGCGCTCACCTCCTCTTCTTTTTCTTCATCTTGAGTAATGAGGTTTGGGATTTCACCAGATGTAATGTGACCCCATAAGCCCTTACTTCCCACAGCTGTCTTCACCAGCCTTGACCACAGTAGATAGTTATCCCCCTTGAGAGTAACCGGAATCTTCCCTCTTCCACCATGTTCTTCCATCTTGAGCAGCTAGACTTCTTCAGCTTGATCAAGTAGAGATCCTGGGTAGAGATGACACAACACCTTCAAAGTTTGAACCTTTAGTCTTGAATCTTCAGAATAAACACCAAAGAGACAGTCTTGAGCATGCGGATATACAAAGACAAGAACTTGTTTAGATCGACCCCTCCACGAGCTTTTCCTAGAGTCTTCACTTCAACAAGCTTCTTCTCTTCACAAAGAACAATCACGAACACAGATTATCACTAACCTGGCTCTGATACCATAATATTTTTAGGATTTTAGATAGTGAAATAAGTGTTTAGAGTGATTTAGGGACATATTAAGCTAAGAATGAAGTTTGGTAACCAAAAGTGTAGAGAATTTAACCAAGACTAATAATGTTTAGAACTGTCTGATCTTTCATTAATGGTGAGATTACAGATTTATAAGAGAAGATACATGGTAGAGAAGAGAGACTAAGCATGTGAGGTCAATGTGCATAAATTAAGATGAATGGTGTAGATTCAAGACATGCTTGATGCCAAAGGCATCTTGACTAGATGCTTCTACTTTACAGCTTGCATCCGCGCCTCTCTTATCCTCTAACGGTCATCTCCTTTTGTGCAAACCTTCCCTCTCATTCAGCATGTTTCCCTTGGACCAAACCTTCTACACAAAGTAGTAACTTCCATGGCACTCTCATTTCACCTTTTACCTGCAGTAACTTCATGTGTACGGACAAGCTTATGTCCGTACACTTCACCCTATATTTGCCCAATACCAAATGTGTAGAAATGTCACTTGAGAACACATAACTTCTAGGCTGGTCCGTACCATCCGTACTGTACGGACCACTACCCTATTCTTGCACTTTACTTCTCTTCTTCTCAAACTCATATCAATACTCTTACTATCTATAACTCACATCCTTTATTAATCTCAACAGATGGATACAAGGTTCCACGTGAGGGGGAGATTGAAGACAGCAAGCTGTTCCATGATGCCAAGCTCTATAGGAAGCTTGAGGGTAAGTTGATATACTTAACTATTACACGTCCTGATATTTTTTTTGCTGTGAATCAGGTGAGCCAGCATATGCAAGTACCAAAGGAGCATCATTGGCACATGGTGGAGAGGCTTCTGATGTATCTAAATGGGACATCTACTTTGGGTATATGGATGGGTTGTAATGGAAGCACTGAGGTTGTAGGATACTGTGATGCGGATTGGGCTGGTGATAGGACTGATAGGAGATCAACTACAGGTTATTGTACCTTAGTTGGAGGCAACTTGGTGACTTGGAAGAGCAAGAAGCAAAAGGTGGTCTCATGCTCTAGTTCAGAAGCTGAGTATAGGGCTATGTTGAAGCTAACTAATGAGCTAGTGTGGATCAAAGGGATACTGAAGCATATGGAGATCGTTCAGTCTACACCAATGGTAATGCATTGTGACAACCAAGCGGCCATTCACATTGCCTCGAACTCAGTTTTCCATGAAAGAACCAAGCACATTGAAGTTGATTGCCACAACGTGAGGCAGATGTTGGTTCAAGGAGTTATCTTACCATGTTATACAAGGAGTGAAGATCAGTTGGCTGATGTGTTCACTAAGGCAGCTAGGCAGAAGACAATGGAGTCCATACACATCAGGTTAGGACTCATTGATCTCTCGCCTAAAGGCTAATTTATACACTCTCCTGATCATGAGGTCTCTACTCTTTTACTCACCAAGGTTTTGTCCCAAATGGGTTTTCTTTGGTGAGGTTTTAATGAGGGAGATCTCATGGTCCTTCCAAGCTTGACTTGTTCCACATGGTCAAGCTTGAGGGGGAGTGTTGAGATTAATAAAGGAGTTATAGATAGTAAGAGTATTGATATGAGCTTGAGAAGAAGAGAAGTAAAGTGCAAGAATAGGGTGCTTGTCCGTACAGTACGGACCAGCCTAGAAGTTATGTGTTCTCAAATGGCATTTCTACACATTTGGTCTTGGGCAAATATAGGGTGAAGTGTACGGACATAAGCTTGTCCGTACACATGAAGTTACTGCGGGTAAAAGGTGAAATGAGAGTGCCGTGGAAGTTGCTACCTTGTGTAGAAGGTTTGGTCCAAGGGAAACATGCTGAATGAGAGGGAACGTTTGCACACAAGGAGATGACCGTTAGTGGTTAAGAGAGGCGCGGATGCAAGCTGTAAAGTAGAAGGCATCTAGTCAAGATGCCTTTGGCATCAAGCATGTCTTGAATCTCCACCATTCATCTTACTTTATGCACATTGACCTCACATGCTTAGTCTCTCTTCTCTACCGTGTATCTTCTCTTATAAATCTGTAATCTCACCATTAATGAAAGATTAGACAATTCAGAAATCTCTTAGCCTCTTAATGTTCTTAATTAAACTCTCTTAAACACTTAAACATCTAGTCTTGCGTTCTAAGTCATCCTAAACACCTAAACTACTTATAAAATCCTAAAAATATTAGTGTATGCCTTTGTTGCTTCACCTTTTGGACAGCTAAGGCCAGCTATACACGCTCCCTCTCCTTATCCTTAAACGGCTACACGAGAAAGCATCTCCAAGACTCCTTTCCAAGATGCTTTCTCGGATACTCCTTCCTCCTCAAGTCCTCTCCATTCCTCTTTCTTGCCTTAAGCTCCAAGATATCATTGATGTGTACGGATTAGGGTTAGTTCCGTACACATTTCACCCTAGATTTGCACAACCCATTTTGTGCACCAAAGACCAACAATACAAGTTTAAGGTTGAGGTGGTCCGTACGGATCCGTACGGATCCGTACGGTCCAAGTACTTCTGTCTGTACCAAATCCGTACGGCCTCACCCTAAACTTGCACTTTGGTCATACACATCAACCACCCACTTGTAGCTCAACTTCACACTATTGATCAAGAGATAGAGAAGACAAAGACATGAAGATTCAGATCAAGATATGCGCATGCTTGCAATACAAGGTATTCCGTACAGTCTTGCATTTCAAGGAACCAAACCTAACCTAATGTGACTTGGAAGGCAAGACAAGTGTGAGACTCGTTTAGCTTCATCCTTAGAAGCAAAACTAGAGTTCAAATGAGGCTCAGGACCGTTGGGAAGCAGCTGAGGCAAGTGGGAATAAAATAAGAAAGAAGTCACATGTCTTGGTTAAGCCTTGGAGCCGTTTAGGAGCTGTCACTGTCCCTCGGCCAGACCAGCTTTGTTTATGTTATTCTTCTTGTCTTCTCCTCATCAAGTTTAGCTTTAAATATATGTTGTATGCATACCAAATCAGTTAAGGAAAATAAAATCCTTCCTACACTCTTTTCTCTCTCTCGCAAACAACAAACCCTACTCTCTCTCTCCATTGTTCCGGATCTAACCTACACTCTCTCTCTTGTTCTTCATACTTATTCTTCACTAAACTTACATGGTAACAGAGCTTGCAAGCTCTTGAGCCTATTCTACTTCCGCAAATCTCTGTTACTCAACCTATACTTCCATTCTCACGGTTTACTTTCCTAAAATCTTTCGAGTTTCACCCTTTGGACCAGTGGTTAATAAACCGACCAAAGTGTGTTCTTGAATTTTTTTGGGTGTTTCTCTTCAATCTTCTCCACTCATCAGAGTATCTACACTACTCACGTTCCTTCTCTCTTGTCTAAGACCTCTCACAACACACATTCACCCTCGTTTTCACTCTTTACCCGCTGTAAAATGTTTAGAGAAAAAAGATTAAGTGTTTAGGAATGAGATTTAGAGAGACTAATGAGAGAACAAGAGAGACTTAGACGAGTATCATTTTGAGAGAATAGAGAAGACTGAATAATACTTGCTTAATTAATCTTAATGATGAGTTTACATATATATAGCAATGGTAAGTAAGGGTTTTCGTGTGCAGAAGAAGAGGATAAGCTTCAACATTAAGCATGTGGAGTCAACACTTTAGGCGCCTCTGATTTGAAATGAATGGCCAAGATAAGCCACACGCTTAATGCCAAAGGGATCTTGACCGGATGCTTTCTTCACCTTTACACCTTGGACCAGCTGGAAAGTAGAGTTGCCTTATCTTCAAACGGTAACAAGAGAGAGCCTCCTTCCAATTCAGAGTCTTTGCTTCCCAAAGCCTCTTCATAGCTCGGAGTCTTCCACCTCTCTTCCTTAGCTTAATAGTACCATCAGTGCCTTAAGCCACAAGTTACCATACTTGTACGGATCTCTCTTGGTCCGTACAACTCACCCTAAATTTGCACTTCTCAGAATGATGTCCAAGATCATTTCCACACTTGAAATGATCAAGTGGTCCGTACAGTCCGTACAGTCCGTACAGTCCGTACAGTCCGTACCACTTGATCATTTCTGCCTTGTAGCCACTTCTCCACCTTCTTCTATACTGAACCACCCTTACCTCCTTCTCAACTACTCATTTATTTATCAGATCTTAACACGCTGGACAATAGCAAGAAGAAGATGGAGAAGATGGAGCATCAACAATATAAAACTATCATGATTCCGGCTACCCTAAAGGTAGCTAACTACATTACCTGGTCAAGGTTGGCTAGGACCGCACTTGGAGGAAGAGGCTTATGGGGTCATGTCACTACAAGTGAAGCTCCAAAGCAAACCGACCAAGGAGCTGACGGCAAGGAGGTTGTAGAGAATAATGAAGGCAAATGGAAACAAGAAGAACTCATGGTGCTATCCATCCTGCAAGGCTCACTTGACACGCCAATTATGGAGGCTTACTCTCACTTTGGGACAGCAAAAGAGCTTTGGGATACTCTATAAAAGGTCTATGGTAACACTTCAAACCTCACTAGAATCTTTGAAGTAAAAAGAGCTCTTAACAACCTGCAGCAAGAGGAAATGGATCTTACAAAACATCTTGGCAAGTACAGCCAGCTCTGGTCTGAGCTAGACATGCTAAGGCCAAGCTCCACTGACCCTAAGGTGCTTGAAGAAAGGCGTGAACAAGATAAGGTGTTCGGACTACTTCTTACACTTAATCCGGGTTTCAATGACCTCCTCAAGCACATCCTCCGGTCCAAGGAGCTACCAAGCTATGATGAAGTGTGCTCTCAACTCCAAAAGGAACTCGGCTCAGATGGTCTCTTTGGAGGGAAAGGAGGTGATCTCAACATGGCACACAAGGTGAGGCCTCGGCTAACAAAGCTTTCTACAAGCCAAATAACAAGAAAGGAGGACTCGGCCATTGTGAACACTGCAAGAAGGATGGACACATGAAACATCAGTGCTGGATCCTTCACCCACACCTCAGGCCACCATCCAGATTCAACCAAGCCAAGGCTCATGAAGCCGGCCACCAAAACAACAAGCAGACAGCTCCATACCCGCAGCAGTCAAGTGATGGGAAAGCTATGAGTGCAACTGCAAATATTGCTGGAACAAGTGCTAACCATCACCAAGAGGATGCCTTCATATGCAAGTCAGACATTGAGGCTCTGATCAAGGCCCTCAACACAAACTCTGGTAACACTAAAAATGATATCTATAATGCTTTGATCTCTAATTGCAATGCACCTTTAGCTAGGCCTTTAATTATTGATTCAGGAGCTTCTCACCATATGATTAGAGATGCTAAACTGATTAGTAATGTCCAACCTGCTTTAGTAAGTGTAAAAATTGCTAATGGAGATCAAATACCTATTCAGGGCATAGGAGATTAAAACTTGTTTAATAAAGAATCTAAAGCTCTTTATATGCCTTCCTTTACATCTAAACCTCATCTTCTAACTCACCTTGCAAGAAAGCATTCTTCACATCCATCTGCCACAAATCCCACTCTAGGTTGGTTGCAATAGATAATACAATCCGAACTGTATGCAGCTTGGCTACTGGTGCAAAAGTGTCAATATAATCTTCTTCATAGGTCTGAGTGAACCCTCTTGCAACCAGTCTAGTCTTCCTCCTCTCAATCTTCCCATTTGGTAGGTACTTAATGGTAAAGATCCATCTGCTTGAAACTGCTTTCTTCCCTTTAGGTAGCTTACTCTCATACCATGTATCATTTCTGACCATAGCATCACTTTCATCTCTGACTGAATCTCTCCACTCTTTCTGCATCATGGCTTCTTCATAAGATCTCGGTACACAACTCTGATCAAGATTGATCATAAAGCAAACATGCTCTTCTGGGAACTCAGCAAAGGAACACACAGCCTGAAAGGGATGCTCCACAGCCTGAGCGTTGTAGTACAATCTCGTGTTTACCCAGTTGGAAGGTTCCTTCCTAATCCGTGTGCTTCTCCTCAACTCCTGAACCGGGACATCAGCTCGAACTGGCTCCTCTGAACCAGCAGACTCCTCTTGTTCCTCTTCAGAACCCGCACCAGTATACTCCTCTCCTGATCCAATAGACTCTTCCTCTGAACCAGTAGACTTTTCTTGCTCTTGTGTCACATCTTGATCATGAAGACCTGAATCCTCTTGGTTTTTCTCTTGCTCACCTGATTCAGATTCACTCCCCCTCTCATGATCAAGAGGGACTGTTCTTGCTGCTTCTTGAGTTTGATTACGAGGTTCTCTCCTCCTAGTTTCCTGATCCTGGGATAAGTTTATCCCTAGCCTCTCCAACACAATTCTCAGAGTAGCTCCTCTCTCTGATGGTACTTGGGATAGATCCTCTAGGTCTTCCCACTTCTTTTCCGTGTAATACCCTTTAGACTCAACAAACTTTACATCTCTGGATATTAGAACCCTCCTGGTTTCTGGATCATAGCACTTGTATCCTTTTTGAGTAATTGAGTACCCAATGAACATAGCCTTAGTGCTCTTGGCCTCTAGCTTGTTCCTCTGTTCTCCAGGAACCAAGACATAGCAAATAGACCCAAAAACTCTCAAGTGATCAATGTGTGGCTTGGTCTTGTTTAACACTTCAAATGGAGACAGTTTCTTCAAGACTCTGGTCGGTACTCTATTGATAAGATAGCAAGCAGTTTGAACAGCATCACTCCAAAACTTCTTAGGCACATTGATATGAAACATCATAGACCGAGCCACCTCCATCAAATGTCTGTTCTTCCTCTCTGCTACACCATTCTGCTGTGGTGTGTAAGGACAGCTTGTTTGCTGCACAATCCCATGCTTTGCTAGATGACTCTTGAAGGCATTGCTAGTGTATTCTCCTCCATTATCAGACCTTAGAATCTTCACAGTAGCATTGTACTGATTAGTAACATATGCTTGGAAGTTCATGAAGGCTTCTAGGACTCTATCTTTGGAGGGAATCATAGTAACCCATGTGTACTTTGATTTCTCATCAANGCTTTGCTAGATGACTCTTGAAGGCATTGCTAGTGTATTCTCCTCCATTATCAGACCTTAGAATCTTCACAGTAGCATTGTACTGATTAGTAACATATGCTTGGAAGTTCATGAAGGCTTCTAGGACTCTATCTTTGGAGGGAATCATAGTAACCCATGTGTACTTTGATTTCTCATCAATGAAACTCACAAAGTACTTTTGGCTGTCTCTAGATACACATGGAGAAGTCCACACATATGAATGAACCAGATCAAAGCAGTTCTCATATATATTCTCTGAAGTTGGAAAGACAGTCCTACAATGCTTTCCTAATTTGCATGCTTCACATTCCAAGTGATTGAACGACATATCAGGCATGATCAATTCTATTGCCTTAGCATGAGGATGTCCTAGCCTAGCATGCCATGTGAGACTATCACATCTATCAGCTGTACTACTCAAACACACAGACTCAATGGGATTAGATGTCTTAGCTGGTGGGAGATGGTATAGCTGATTCTTGCTGTCTCCTCTACCAATTACCCTTCCAGTCTTCAAATCTTGAAACTCAACCTCATCTGGCCTGAATACAACTTGGCAACCAAGATAACCAGTAGCTTTTTTCACAGACAACAAATTTGAAGTAAATTGGGGCATGTAGAAAGCACTTGTATCTTTCTCAAACAGCTTGAGCTTTCCCACTCCTTCTATTGGAATCATAGCACCATTAGCTATCATCACACCCCCACTGGCTTTCTTCACATCACTTGTATCTTTAGGTTTAAGCTATTTTTGGAAGACTCTTTGGTCTAAGCTGGGCACTAAGTTGTTGTTTTCTACTACATGCCACCCACAAACTGATGGGAAAACTGAAGTAGTTAATAGAACTTTAGGAACCCTTTTGCGTGCATTCATAAAAAAGAACTTGAAAACTTGGGAAGATTACTTGCCTCATTGTGAGTTTGCATATAACCATGCTATGCATTCTGCTTCTAAGTATTCTCCATTTGAAATTGTTTATGGGTTCAATCCCACTTCTCCTTTGGATCTAATGCCCTTACCTGAGTGTGAAAGGATTAGTTTGGATGGCAAAAAGAAGGCTGAGATGGTTAAACNAAAGTCCAAGCTGATGCCAAGGATTGATGGACCGTTTGAGATCATTCAAAAGATCAATGACAATGCCTATAAACTTGATCTCCAAGGTAAGTATGATGTGTCTAATAGTTTCAATGTTACTGACTTGGTCCCTTTTGTTGATGATGAACCAGATTTGAGGACAAATCCTTTTCAAGAGGGAGGGGATGATGTGATCATGCACCAGCTTACCAATGAAGATGATGAGGCTCTAGGAGATCCACCTGATGACACTATGGAGAAGCAAGCTGATGAGGAAGTCCTGACCATTCCAGAAGGCCCCATGACCCGAGCTAGAGCTAAGAAGCTCAAGGAGACCATTAGAGGTTTACTCATCACATCTATGCAACAAGAAGGAAGTTTTGGACAAGGTTTGACGGTCAGAGATGTCTTGAACACCATTCAAGCTATCTCCCCATCAAACTGAGTTAGTGTTTAGGCAAGACACTTTGTGTGTGCTCTTTTCCTTGCTCTTGGTTTTTTCCCACGAGGTTTTACTGGAGGAAGGTTTTTAACGAGGCCATGACTTGTCTTACACATCACCTAAGTGCTATCTCAGTCCAAGACTAGCTGAAGACTTATCAATTTTATCTTATGTTATGTTTTAAGACTATGTTTTATTATTCCACATTTCCGAGTCTAAGGGAGCGTGTTCCTTTAGTCTCCTATATATATGTGTGTACGAAAACCCTAAGAACTTATGCAATCTTTTTATCAACTTTTTCTTGTTCTCTTTTGCGGCTGCTCTAGTCTCTCAAGTGATCTTCTGGTGTGTAATATCCAGAGCTTAAGGGTGTCTATCTCGGTGTGTAATATCCGATCTATGTTGAGATGAAGCAAAAATAAGCAACTACAATTGGATACAAGGTTGAAATAAGCAACCACAATTGGATACAAGATGACTTGAGAGACAACTTGTTCCGTACAACCTAGAGGGTGTCTTGCAAGGCAAGTAAAAGAGAGAGGCGACCAGGAAGCATTTGTTAGGTTTGCCTCAGCATAAATATCTTCTCCTTAAGTTCTGGAATCATTTAAATAATGGAGGAGACCGTTGGGAATGGCTACAAAGGAAGGTCACATGCGAAGGTTAGGGAGGAGAGAGGAACCAGACCAGTCACTATCACACGGTTCAGTGTGCTCCTTGTCTTGTTCCAGCAGGAATAGTTTATTCTTTCTTGTAGTCAACTTGTTTCCCTTTAAATGGGATTGTATGCACTTACCAAATGAATAAGGAAATCATATTTTCTCCTTCTCTCTCTCTCACTCACGAATTATCTCTCTCTCTCTCCTGTTCTTGATATTCTTCATATTTCCAGCCATAAACTCTCCCTTAATCTCACTTAAACTCTCACTAAATTACTAAAATTCACATGGTATCAGAGCAGTATGCTCTTGAGACCTAAATCTCTACTTACTTCTGCAAATTCTCTGAGTTTCATTTCTATTTTTGGCAAAGTTCATCTTTTTCTTCAGCTGTTCATCATTTCCAGCTCCAGAAATTGCCAAAAATGGAAAAGTGACCCTAGAGGGTAAAGATGATTTTGACCAAGAAAATGAAGAAGGAGAACCTTATTCCAGTGACCCTAGAGGGTCCTAACTATCTCTTGTGGTCAAGAGTGGCCAGAGTTACTTTGGGAAGTCATGGACTTTGGGACAGCCATATCATGGAGGCTGAAACTTTAAAGAGGATGGCTCAGGAGGATAGTCAGGCTACTTGCCTGAAGCATGAAGACAAGTGGGTTCAAGAGGAACAGCAAGCACTTGGAATTATACATAGCTCTCTGTCTGGACAGATCTTGGAGGATCATTATCACATCAGAACCGCCAAGAATCTATGGGAGAAGCTTCAAAATGTTTATAGGAATCTATGGGAGAGTCTTCAAGCTGTCTATGAGCAAGACAAAGTTTTTAGTCTTCTCCTAAACTTGGATTTACCCTACAAAAGTCTGATAAGTCATATTATTCAAGAAAGGAAGCTTCCAAGTTCCCAAGGAAGCCAGCCGAGTACATTTAAGCTCAAGGAGTTTGAGCATCAAGTAATTGAAGGAAGAACCATGATTCAGCATTCTGTGGTGATTCTAATAAAGGAGGAACATGGAGGAATATGGCAGGGGCGACCAATTCTGATGGTCCAGTGACCAGAAGAGACTTTGATGCCTTTATAAAAGCTGCCAAGGCCCTTATCTCACCCAAGGGACTTGGTAATTATTCTCCTGACTCTAAACCCATTATTATAGATTCAGGAGCTAGCCATCACATGATTAGTGATAGGAACCTGGTTAGTAATATCAAACCTGCCTCAGGGAATGTGCTTATAGAAAATGGTGATAAGGTTAAGATAGAAGGGATAAGGAACCTTAGGTTGTTTGATAAAGAATCAACTGCCTTGTATATGCCTCAGTTTACATCAAATTTGCTATCAGTGAAAAGAGCAACCGTTGATCTGAATTGTCAAGTTTTCTTTAGACCTGATGAGGTTTAGTTTCAAGACTTGAAGATAGGGCAGGTTATTGGTAGAGGGCACAGCCATCAGGAACTGTATCACCTAGAGAAGACTAAGATATCTGGTGCATTGCCTACTCACTGCCTGATCAGTGCTTCTAATGGGGTTGACAGCACCATATGGCACTCTAGATTGGGACATCCCCATACTAGAGCCTTGAACTTGATACTTCCGGGAATGGTGTTTCAGAATGATGAATGTGAAGCATGTATCTTGGGGAAGCATTGTAGGACAGTCTTTCCAAGGTCTAGCACTATCTATGAGAAGTGTTTCGAGCTGGTTCATTCTGATGTGTGGACAGCACCTTGTATTTCCAGAGAGAATCACAAGTACTTTGTCACCTTCATTGATGAGAAGTCCAAATACACATGGGTGACTCTGATTCAGACAAAAGACCGGGTGCTGGAGGCATTCAAGAACTTCCATAACCATGTTTCCAACCATTTCAATGCCAAGCTGAAGATTCTCAGGTCTGNTCTCCATTTGAGGTATTGAACAAAACCAAACCATCTATTGATCATATGCGTGTGTTTGGGTGTCTTTGCTTTGTCCTTATACCAGGAGAGCAGAGAAATAAGCTAGAGGCCAAGAGTAGAAGAGCTGTGTTCATTGGCTACTCTCCTAACCAAAAGGGTTATAAGTGTTATGAACCAGAGACTAGGAGAGTTATGGTGTATAGAGATGTGAAGTTTGTGGAATCTAGAGGATACTACAACAACAAAGATTGGAGTGAACTTGAGAATCTATCCCAATCAACCTCGGATAGAGAAAGCAATCTTAGACGGGTAATGGAGAGTATTGGGATCAGTATACCTATGGAGAGGAGAGGTACTGGACCAGATGAGGCTAGACAAGCTCCTACTCAGTCCAGTGAAGCTGAGACCACCACTGATGAGTTTGAGGGTCAGGAGATTACTCACCTTGACCATGAGGGGGGCAACAATGCTGAGCCACAATCTGAAAACTCAGCACAAATTCATGGTCAAGATGAGCAACAAGACCAAGAAGCACCAGTGGTAAATGAGAACCAGCCTTAGGCCAATGAAGAAGAGGTTCAAAATGAAGAACCACAACCAGTACTAAGGAGGAGTACTAGAATCAAACAGCCGGCCTCTAATTGGATCAACACAAGGGTCTACTTCAACTCACAAGCTGTAGCTCATCCTATACAAGCCGTGTGCTCTCTAGCTCAGTATCCACAAGAACATGTGGTGTTTATTGGAGAATTGGACCAGNACATAAGAAGTGGAGAGACTCAGTTGGAGATGAAACCAATGCCATGATCATCAATGACACTTGGTATGAAGCTGAGCTCCCAAAAGGCAAGAGGGCTGTGACAAGCAGGTGGATCTTCACCATCAAATATAATGCTGATGGGACAGTGGAGAGATGCAAAACAAGACTTGTAGCAAGAGGGTTTACTCAGACATATGGAAAAGACTATCTTGATACATTTGCTCCAGTTGCCAAGCTACACACAGTCCGGATCATACTGGCCTTGGCAGTCAACTTGGAGTGGGATCTATGGCAAATGGATGTGAAAAATGCTTTCCTTCAAGGTGAGCTTGAAGATGAAGTCTACATGAAGCCACCACCGGGTCTAGAGCATCTTGTGAAGCCTGGAAATGTACTAAGACTCAAGAAGGCTATCCATGGGTTGAAACAATCACCAAGGGCCTGGTATCATAGGCTTAGCACCATTTTGAATGGTAGAGGATTTGTGAAGTCTCAAGCGGATCACACTCTCTTCACTCTAACCAGCAAACGAGGGATTGTGGTGATACTTGTGTATGTGGATGATATCATCATCACAGGGAGTGACAAAGAAGGTATCCTTTTGACCAAAGAATTCCTCAAGTCCTCATTTGATATCAAAGACTTGGGAGAGTTGAAGTACTTTC
>CAKOAT010235599.1:0-38968 GCA_932364175.1 Eruca vesicaria subsp. sativa | reverse complement strand
TTGTACTTATCCTCCTTGTATTTATCCATATGTTGTAGTTATCCTAATCATTATAGGATTAGGATAATCATCCCCTTTATTTGTAGCAATCCTTATCTCCTAAGGAATATGCTTTATTCTCTTGTATGTATATATATATGTGTAACCACGTGATTAATAATACAATGAGAGTTACAACAAACCTTCTTATTTCACAACATTTATAATATTTATTTTGTTCATCTCGTTCTCTCTTGATCTTTTTTCCTTTTTCTTCATATATAAATAATGAATGTATGCTTGGCCTAATCTTGTGTTTTCTCTAGCCACCAGTGTTGTTTATTACTATAAATAAACTCTATAAAAAATTTGACAAAAAAAAAAAAAAAAAAAAAACTCTATAAAAGTCTCTTTATCCTCTAAAATCTTTCTTTTATTAAATAAACTAGCATAGGCGTACGTCCGTAACAAAATCTTTATGTTTCATCAATAAAGACAATTTTGTTATATTCTTTTACACTATCTCGGGCACTCCAGTCAACTCAAATAAATTGTCTTGAAAAAAAAAACATTTGGAACGGGAACGTAAAACAATCCTATATTAAATCGTATATGATCGAGAGAAAAAGAATCAGTGGGGCAACTATTTTTCTGTGGGCTCGTAAACTGGTCTCATCAACTCTGATAGCATTTTGTCAAAAAAAAACTCTGATAGCAGCCCATAAATCGCACAAGCACAATTCCGCTTTCTTACATCAATGAATCAATCTAACTCTTTTTGTAAAAGGCCGTATAATGAAAATCCTTTTTTTATTTTACGGTGATGAGAAAAAAAAAAAGCCTTGGCGGCAATGGTGAACTGCCCAACAAAAAGAAAACAAGAGAAAACAAAGCATACATAAAGCGAAAGAAAAAACGAGAACACGAGAAAATAGTGATGGCAGTGAACATGTGGAAAAGACAGAAGAATCGTTGAAGATTATGAATCATGGTTTTCATTCTCATGTAAATCATCTGCATGCACTCTTCACTAAAAAGACATCCAGTCATTTGTAGTTTTATTTTATATTTATAATAGAATTTATTTCTACAAAATTTCATAATACTTTGATAATATTTAATAAAATTATATTTAGAACACATTGAAATTAATGTACGATATATATCCTATATACTTCAAATAATGTGATAAAACAATATGAAAGTCGAATTTAAAAAATTTAATGAATATATAAGTAGTGAAATCAGCTTTTTATTTTACATAATGTATTATACAATATAAAAGAAATCTAAAATGATATATGTATAAATTAATAACTCTATAAACTAATAATATAGTACAATTCCAACATTATTAATTTATAAATTTTTAGTGTATATATAGTACCTTAAAAGGAAAATATTTACAATAATACTAGTACATAATTTATGCATGGGTCATGGGTGATGCCTTATTGCGCCTGGTGTGGTCCATAAACATAAACAAGACCCTCACCCTCCACATATTAATTCTGCTATTGATATTGTTGGTTTTATTGTAAGTGTCATTTAAGGTTTTTACACACGAATTAAAGAAAAAACAAATTTTGTTTTACTTCTATTTAGTATATTATTTTGTTTGATTTTCTTAATTAATGTGTTAAAATATAAGTAAAATCTGAAAAGAATATTTGATATTTTTTTAAAAAATGTAAAATGACATTTATAACGGTATTTGATATGAAATAGAGGGAGTATATGTAAGACCACCCGCAACGCGGGATGTTAGCTAATTCTTAGCACAAAAACCTAGGCAAAACAGATTAAAATAACAATATTAAATTTTGGTAAGTTAAGAAAGAATCCTTAGTTAAGGAGTTTAAGGATTTGATCCTTACCGACGTGGCACTCTTCTCTCATCTCTATCATCCTCTCCTCTCCCAATCTTTCTCTCTCTTTCTAGCCTTCGATGAATTCTCTTCTTTCTCTTGACTTCCTTCTTCTCTTCATATCATATCAAACAGAGAGTGGAAAAAAGCCTTCAGATACTCTCCTCCTCCTTCAAGCTCGCCTCTCTCCTCTGCCGCGAGAATAACCCCTCCTCCGCAATCAACCTTTTCCGAAACCCTGATCCAGAATCAACAAACCCAAAAAAAGCCTTCAGATACTCCCTTCTTTGCTACGACCTCATCATCACGAAACCCGGATTGGGAGTAAAGTGACGTTCTTTATTTGGAATTAGAGTCCTTTGTTTTTATGCAACTAGTACTTCTTTGATGTGGTTCCTTCTGTTTCTTGTGGAATTTGATGTCTTGATTAAGAAATTAGGAAGCTTGATTTGATTTGATTTGGTTTGTTAAAAGGAATTTGATGCCTTTCTTCTACCCTTTTAGACTTTTTTAACCAGTTGCCTCTGAAGAATCAGACAGAGAGAGAATCTTAATTCCTATACTCTCTCCTTTCATGTCTTGTCCTGAAATCATGCTTCAGTGTTTTAGTTCTTAGATATGTTTGGTGTTCTCTTAGTGTATTGGCTTTTGATCTTTGTAGTTGACTTGGAGTTTCTTCTTGTGTTTTAGGTATCCAAACCTATAATGATGCCAAGCATTATGCGATTTCTGCAAAGATTCCAGAGTTTAGCAAAAACAGGACTCTTGTTGTACAGTACTCTGTTAAAATCTAACAAGACACTGAATGTGGTGTCGCTTACATCAAGCTCCTCTCTAGATACGTTAACCAGAAGCAGTTTGGTGGTGATACTCCTTACAGGTTAAACTTCATGTCTTCTTTTAATGAACATTTAGTTCCTTGAAGGTTATATATAGCAATCTTAGTTTAGTTGCCTTGGTTTAGTTAGGTTGAGATGTTTTTACTATGTGGTCTTTACATGGTGTTGTGTTTAGAAATTTTGATTAGTGCTTATTTTTGTATGCAGTCTAATGTTTGGACCAGATATATGTGGCACACAGACGAGTTGAAGCTGTTCAGTTCCCATAGTGTTAAGTCTTAGTTTGATTTATTGGAGAAAGAAGCTGAGTTTGGTGGTAACAAGAGTTTGTTACTTGGAGAAAGAAGCTGAGTTTGATTAGTGTTTGTTGGTGGTTTATGAATTGGAGGATTAATCTATAAATAGTTTTTTTTTTCCCTAAGAACTTCAAAATAGAGTACACCATTGGACAAACATTTTTTATTAGAATCCTTAACTGTTTAAACAAAAAAAAAATTAGAAAAAAAAATGCATTTAATAATGCTAAGGACTCCAATGGTAGTAACACCATTGGAGATGCTCTAAGTGTCAACGAAGAAAAGGAGTTGAATTTTTAGTACAAACCAAACGAATAGCATATATTAATATAAGTAAACTGTATACTTTATGTGCATTATGATGAATGGTTGGGCATTATATGGGCTTTTCCTCCCCACAGCGGACGGTCAGTGCCAGGAATGATCACGTGTTGAGCTGAAAATCAGCCTTTGCAGCAAAACAAAATTGCTAATGTATCTCCCTGATTGCCCAACTCAAATACGACACGTGTACTTCTTTGTAAAAGTAAAGGAGAGACCCACCCAGCTGGAATTAGGGGAACCATGGACAATTGTCCTTTTAGCGTCGTCATATCATCGTCGCCTACTGGTAACGAACGTAACACTAACAATAGTATATTCTACTTATTTCACTAATTATCAATAGTAATGCGTAACTCCAAATTTTCTGATCCCATACTCATGAGTCACGACATTGACTCCGTCCATGAGTTTAGTAGATACAGTGGTTATACTATACACAAATGCGTAGCTACTTGGTATAACCTAAATCAAGCACGCAGACGGTTATAGATCCACAGTACTGTAAGCTTTGGAAGACAGTGTTCTGTCTTGCTACTAGTATTAGTAGTAACAAGTAGTACAAACTAAATCCCAGTGGTGCAAATAAACATGGCTAATTAAATTTTAACAAAATTGGTTTGATAAGCTTTCGAAAGGGATGACATTAACGAGACCTCCTTCCCCTCTCAACCAATTTTCTCTCCGACAAGATAATAATAATTTGTAATATCAACCAATCAGCTTTCCAAAAAAAGGATAATAATAATAAATGAGCTGAAATATCTTTTTATATTTTTATAAAAAGAAAGAAAAGGAAAGCACGTGGCTTGCATCGATCAGTCATTTTCTAAATGTTGGTTTGCTGTAGTTATCTAGGAAAATTCCAACAGCACCAGCCACCATCAGACAAAAAAAATGCAGAGATTGTCAATCAATTTAATAATTCAGTTGCCCTAAATGAATAAACGATGAAGGAACCACACCCATGCACCCAGTACCTTCCCCGGTCTTTGCTTTCATTACCAGCAGCTCTATCATTTATTCAACTAAACCAATATATTTACTGCTAATATATATCTTTTAAAGAGAATTCAATCGATCAACAAAGTGGTTCATTTTGCAACTGAAGATCCTCGACTAACTAGGTAAAGAAACAAATTAACAAACACATCTAAACGAGAACAATGAACTAACATTAATAAAGAAGTACATTACATGACCAAATATCAATTTATCGATCCACTGCTAACAAAGAAGATGATAACAATTTTAACAACGTAGTAGCTAGCGCTGTTAATAATAGCTAAATGCAAAGATTAATCAGCTAGCCACTCGAGAAAAACATTGAATTAGAGGAAGATGCTGACGTGGAAGACGATGGTGTTGTTGTTTGGAAGTGCTTTTGACGGAAACATTCCAGTGAAATTGTAGGCGGCGTATTGGATGGCGACGGAGAAGACTTAACACCCGAATCGTTCGGGGACTCTGAAATTAAGATAACAAGAATGTTTTAATAAAGCATATATATATATAGGTAGATGGGACAAGCTAAGTAGTCAAGTACGTACGTGTCGTGGTGGTAATATCCTGAGTGGGTTTGGAGGTAGACTGGTGACATTTACGGCGGCGTCGATTATGGTCAGCAAGTCGCTTACGGCAGCTCCGTTTCCCGTTGTCGAATTCGGACAGCAAATGGAACCTGTAAATAAATGTAGCATATATGACCACGGATATAGATAAAATAAAGATAAAGACGAGTGAGTAAGTAGATCGGCGGAGATGGTAAATTAAGTAAAGAGGTTAAAAATAATTTTGCTGTTTGGGTTAAAAAAGGAGGGACATCGGGATCACACACAACAAAGTACGCTCGTTCTCTCTCTCAATGATTGCGTTAGATATGATGATATGATCCATCGTCCTCCGAATAAGAAAATGATTAAGTTCAATCAAAGGTCATTTCCGTCTAATTAAAATTAAAATAGGCCTAACTTAAAAAAAAAAGAAAAGAAAGAAAAGCTTGTACAAGATTGGAGGAACATTAATAATTTAATACTGCTACTGTAGAACTATTAGTAATCATGTAATAATGTGTACGGAAGAAGCATTACCCCCGACCCAATGGAACATGGAACATTTTGCAAAGGTGAAAAAGATGTACGGACGGACAAAGAGGCTGTAATGGGTATCTGTGTCAAAGGTGGGGAATATGAAGGAGACCAGAAATAAATATGTTACCTGCTGCACTGCTGGCAAAAGCGCTGGCTAAGCCCAGCGGCCACAACCGTTGAAGCTTTAGAGTGAAACTCGCAGACTTTGTGGCGGCGGTGATAGTGTTTGGCGTGGCTCAGATCCGCGTTACATCCTTCCGCTTGGCACCTTGGAGTGCTCAGCGCGTTCCCCATTCCAAACTCACCAGGTCGAGACCGCCTGTACAGCCTGCTCACGAAGTCGTCGTCCGCCGCGGAGAAGTATGTCCGCCCTCCCAGATTCAGACCGATTCTGTTTGAAGTGAAATGAGACACGTCGACTTCGGTCTTGGGGATGAGGAAGTTGTAAGAAGAAGATCCGGATCCTGGCCCTGTCTGGTCGAAGGAGAACAAGGCTGAGTGGTGGGGATGGCCGTAGATTGAATCGGATGATGAGGCGGCGTAAGGATGATTGGTGGTGGTGGTGCGAGGGTCGTAGACCAAGGAGGGATGAAACTGGTTGCTGGTCTGTTGACCATAGACGGTCAAATGTTGTTGGTTAGTGAAGGAGGAAAATTGAGGTGGAGAAATGTTATTGTAAGAGGTCTGATTATGATGGGTATGGGTCGGGTCGAAAATGGACAAGACTCGGCTCGGGTCAGGCTCCTGCTGATGTTGATGATGATGATGGCTTCGATCTTCTCCGGATAACAATATCACGGAGGGGTTGTCCCATTCGTAGTCCAACATGTTCCAGGAATAGTATTTGAGGAGATCCCGAGAAAGATCTTTCTTTTCTTTTTCTTATTTGTGTGTGCCGCTCGATATATTTAAACACAAAGTGAAAGAGAGATGGATGAGTGAAGAGGCTAATAAAGGAAGGCGATAGGAGACATGTCGGTGCGGAATAGGTTATGGCGCGGTTTTAATTGACTGAAAGCAAGCGACGTACTATACCTCTATTGGAATTAGAGGCTCTCACCTTCGCCAGAACATTATGAGAGAGAGAGAGAAAGAGAGGAAGAGTACTGTGTCACTGCAAATACATTCGAAAAACCCTAACTTTCTACTTGGGGAGAGGTGCCCTCTATCAAACGTTTTTTACTTATAATTTATTTTATTTTGTACGTAATTGATATATATATATATTGTAAGCTGTAACATGTGAACATTTGGATAGCTGTAAAGCGATTATAGATAAGAAAAGTATTGAGTAAAACGGAGCTGAACCGATCATATATCTTTTTAAAATTCAGGTTATTCACTATTCTTATTATAAAGTGAAGATGGAGAAAAAAAGAACCACTCACATGGGTAGGGTGGTGAATCTCCCATGGCCCACTGTGAGTGTCTGTGCCATTTCACTAATCTTAAGTGTACCAAACATCAATCATATGCACCTTTACGGAGTAGTATTTTATAATTATACAGCAATTTTAATTAAAATGTATAGCTGCAAGAGCATGTGCATTGAGGGTTTATAAGGAGGTTCACACAGTTTTCTAGATGAACAGTGATGAACTTCTCTCTCCAAAATTTCATCCCGGTGAACTCCAAGAGGGTGAAGTTCACCACGTGTCGAAAGGGGATTGGTTCAATTATTTTTTTTTATTTTTCTTTTTAAAAAAAATCTGACAGGAAAAAATAAAATAATAAAATATTAAAAAGATGAACCCAAAGAGGGGTTCATTGATGTACATGTTCTTATGGGGAGCCTCTAGTGATCTTTTGATCTGACAAAGACTAGTAAATACGTGGAACTAATTTTGCTGAAACGTGGATTAAAAGAAAAAGAAATTAGAAGGAAGGAAGGAAAGAAAGAAAGAACAAAAAAAAAAAAACTGTTGTGATCGTGTGGTTCATGATGAATTGGGTGGGGTGTGTATAAACGCGTTTGTTCTGCTTATTAATTATGGTAGGACCAACATCTCATCATCAAATATCTTTTTGTTGATGTAAGTATATGAATTGTGTGTATTGATATTAATAGTTGTTTCCAGGCTCGATTCTATGTGAAAATTATTTAAATCGTAAATCTCTTGTCATCAAAATACATGAATACGTGTATATGTTTTCAATAAAACAACACGAGCAGATAAATACTTTTAGCAGTGTAGGATTAGTTTACAAAGAAGAAGAAAAGGGGAACTGGGGAAGAATAGTTGAGAAACACGCCAAGAATGTACTGTGAAATGCTGTTGGGGTTTAGAAAGACAAGATGGCGTTTCCGTAAATAAGATACAAATGAAGGTGGATCGTTAAAGGGAAGACAAGAGTGACCGATCGTATCTGCTACGTACTCCACCCCACAATGATTCGCCTCTCTATCTCACGCACCCACGCTTCTGTACATAACCGACGGCTCAGATTCTAAGAGAACACGTGGCTACGCGGGGTAGAGAGTAGAGAGAGGCAAGAGAGTGAGATGGTAATGAGTCCAAAAAAGGAGGGGGAGAGTGGAGTGGGCCCCTTTTGGTACTAGAAGGCTGCCACTGACGTTGACTCACTTGTACGGACTGTCCATTATCCTCCCTCTTCTGTTTTTTTTCCCCCTTAAACTCAAAAAAAAAAAAAATTGGAAGCTCTTAGACTAAGCATGGCATAAAACCCAAACGTGAACATACTTTTTTTTTTACTAAAGTTGTTAAAATAAAGTTCTTTCCTTTGCATATAGTATTGTGGAAGCTCTTAGACTAAGTATGGCATATCGGTTTGTTCAATTGAAGTACTTGGATAACACATAATTGAGATAAATGGCTAGAAGATCCATATAAGAATCAGTATTCGGATCACTTCGGATAATTTCGGGTTGACGTAAGTTAGAATAGTAGATCAAAAGACTTGGATGTCTTGGATATCATAAATTTTAGGTAATTCTAATTTTTTTTTAACGTAATTTATTTTAGATATCTATAGATATATTTAATTTATAAGTATATATAATATTTGGTTATATTATACATGCACAATAGTATAGATTTTGGTATTCGTCTCATTTTTAGATTTTTGATTCAGTTAATTCTAATATAAAAAGATATAAGAGTTGTCCAATATATAGATAGGAATAGTTTAGATATTTAAAGGTTTTAGTTTGGTTTTGATTTTGGTTATTTCAGTTAAGTTTTAGTTGGGATTCTTTTTGACCTATCTCAAACAACTGATATCCCTATTATTTTCGCTTGTATAGAAAGAAAAGAATCCAAGTAGAGTAATTTTCCATAAAACCAAAACTAAATCATCGCAGCTTCTTAAAACCAAGCTGACAATTTACCTTGGTGGTACACAACATAGCAAGGTGTCGGTTTGAAAATTCTCTATCATTCTACATGCACTACCGCTGACAGACAACAAAAGGTTGTCATTATATTTATGTATAAAATATATATTATTTTGTGGTATGTGAAATCAACGACTTATTTTGTGTAGAAACCAAACGCAAAATCCATAATTAATAAAGCTAAAGCCGGGGAAACAAAGAACTCTAATATATATTATTTTTTTGAGAAAACTCTAATATATCTTTTCTGATTGAAAAGGGAGAAATGATATTTTTTTCATTACCATATTAAAGAAATAATCGAAATCAAGAAAGGTTGCATAAGAATAGAGAAAAAGACGAAGAAAAGGAGGAGGATAATGCTACACCAAAACGTGTTGCCTTGTCAACATCTCTTAATTGAGCAACCACTTATTGCACTCACTCATGAGTCATGAACTTCTCCTCCCCACATTGATCTCTTCCCAGTATATAGATAACATGCCCTCAGATTTCCGTGAATGGATATTACATAATTATAATCATGTCCTAGGTCAGTGCAATCAAGAAACATTTCTCTAATACTAGTTTTCTTCAACATCAAGTAATGTCAAGGTCCTTTTATTTGAACAACATAAAGTCAAGATCCTAGTATATCTTATTATATGGGTTTTATTGTCAAGTTAGCCAGAACAAATTATGCAAGCCCAGTTGATAATTTCCAATGGGCTTCAGGTTGGTATTAGATCTCGAACGGATTCTAATCCTAACGAAAGGTTTGGAGCTATTTCTCGACCGGTCGTTTTGTAACTTGTAAATTTGTCTCGCAATGTTTTGTAGTGACTCCAAGTCTGAGCAACCGGTGTGATATCTATCTATTCATTTTGCTGCAATGTCGAAGCTAATAAGATTGGGAACATTTTTTTTTTTTTGTCAAACATGTTAAGAATTGAGAGAAATCCTTCATTCTTCTTATTACAAGTCAGCTATCCGATCCAAATTTTAACGATCAAGGTTTCAAATCAAGACTTCTTCTCACAGAGAACAATCTTTCTTCTGAGACACCTTCGAAAGCTGCTGGAGAGTTGTAAGATGATTTGATGTGGAGTACAACAAGGGATATCATCATCACAAAGCTTATTGACCCGGCTTTCAAAATTGGAGCAGTATATGTATAAAGAGTTTGGGCAGCATGCCCTTATGTTCTCCCATGTGTTTAGATTTCGAATTTCTCCGTTTTCAATTTTGTGCGAAGTTCATACATGTCCCTCATGCAGCAACACCATACTGTATGTGATGGAGAATGTGAGAGTCTAGCTGAAGAAGAATATATTACAAGTAGATGAATCAAATTGCAATCTCAAACATGTTCTTTCTAGTTTGTTTCCGACCATCTCAAACTTTATCAGACCAGCAGTTACCTTTTTGGTCAGATCCCACCTTCTTCATAGTCAATCACTCCGCTTAGTTCTCCAAACATCTCTTTATGTCCTCTGCTGTCAACATCCTCCTGCCCACAATGTAAGTTAGACTACATCCACCACCACCCTTCCCAACCTAATTTCGAGAATTTTCCAATTATTCTCTTTCTACATCCACTAGTTCAAGTCAGACTGCATCCATCACCACCCTTCCCAATCTAATTTCAAGAATTTTCCAATTATTTTCTTGATACATCCACTAGTTCATCAACATTTACTTATTCAAAAGCACAGACTTTGTTTCATTCCACCCCAAAAAAAGACATTACAATTTACAACTGATTCACTCTAGTGGTAACAAGGATATATATGGAGCACCAATTTCTCTAACATGTCTCTATAATTTACCACATTTTTTTGTTCATAATACGTAGCATGTACTCTCGATAAAACCCACTTTAGTTCTCTAAAAATATTAGATAGAAAAGCTACTCGGACTCTAACTTAGTGTTACTAACACTAAATCTAACTAAAAAACTAATTAATTACAATATATATCTAGTAGGGAATAGTGAAGCCCTAAGGCATGCATCACCGACCTTCATGGACAAAGACTTCTTTACTTCTTCTACTCCTAATTTCTTGCGATGTTTTTTTTTTTTTTTTGTCTATTTCAGTCATATTGTCCACCCATTTTAACTTGTTTTGAATTGAACCGAGAAGATTATCTGATGTGTTCAACATACACATAAACAGTTTCAAAAATTAAAGCAAAGCAAAAACTATTTCATGAAAAAAGACACTTCATACATAACTGAATAGGAAGAGAATCTGAATCATTATTGTGATGTTGTCTAACATCATGTACGAGTCCTTTTAAATAAAAATCCTGAGATGGGAGCAAAGAGAAGAAGAATTAAGGCTAGATTAAAGAAACTACGAGTTTGAGAATGAGTGTAACATATCCCCTAGTTGTCCTGGCCTTGGATCCCTACCAACATCAAATGGAACCTGCACGTTTCGAATATATATGACACTCATCCCTAAGTTTAAACAAAAAGAACAATGGTCATATAGGAGAATGATCCAGTTTTCCTCTAACGATGCCTTGGAAGATGTGTTTAACAAAGTCAGTGCCATGCTTCTGTAATTTTCAGTTGGTTGTCTGTGCAGAAACCGCCCGCTTCATGGTGGGCAAAAGAGAAGAAGAAGGGATTACTCGAAGAGGGAAAAAGGGGAACAGGCTCACAACGTACATGCTATCACTTAAATTTGGAAATCAGATGATTAGAAATTTGGAGGTAAGACTGTGTATCTTAAGCTCGATACCTTGATAAAGCTTAATTTGTTGATTTTTTTTTGAAAAAATATGTGGAATCTAATAAAACATTTATAAAATCATCATATTGCCTCTTGGGTACACCTTTTGCTGATAAATTTACCTTCATTGACGCTTGTTCTGATGTTTTTTTAGCCAATGATGTTTATTTGCTTCAGAGTCGGGGCTGTGCACTCTTAAGCATTGATGCATCACCGACTTTACTTGCAAAGGCGAGACTGACAAGTGACAATGATGGCAGGTGCGCTTTGCGGTTAGAATATCAATTTAATTTAATGGGTGTTCATGCCTGCAATCTTGCATCGAGTTGTTAAGCAGTTGGAAATGCGACTTTAAAATTTAAATGCAAATGTGCACGAATTTGAGTACAAATTCAACCAACAAAAACGTGCATGTCTAAACTCTAGTCTGGGTCATTGTCAACTCCGTATAATTATCTCGTCTATGATGTGGTAATAGGCTACAAAGATGAGATCATATGGAATTACAAACCGTTTCTAGTTGAAAGTACCGATGCAGTTTCAGCCGCTCTTTTTGGTCTTGATGATTGTTTGTAGCTAAAATAATGTGCATTTTTGTGATGACTGCAGAGGCTACCTTTCAGTTATAATACATAATATAAGGATTCCCTTATCTAACTCTCTCCTATTTTCTGCCGTATTAGAGAGCTGTTGCATGGGACATGCTAAAAGTGTATGATAATTTTGTTGAAGCACAAGAAAAACGAAGGTCAGTGCTGGAAATGTTGTTGGCCAGGACAACTGAACGTTCCATTGTTTTTTTAATTAGGTCATCCGATATCCGTTTAATTTACCTAACCCTCTTTTGGCGCTCTTGTTTCCTTCAATCTATGACCTTTTGTTAGAAAGCCTCTACTTCTGTTATATTTACATAAGATAGTTGTGTCTCTAGGATCGAGCGTTTAGAGTTGTTTGACGAATTTGAAGAGTGGCACATGATGCAGGCAAGTCCATCTCAATCTTATTAACTCAATTTTACTTTTGGTTGATGCTTCACTTGAGAGAATTGTGGGTGAACATTTGATTATAGTTTTGATTTACAACAGGAACATTACTGTGTCACGTATGCTGTCAATGACGCAATGGTACGTACATGAGACATACTCTCAAATGTTGTTTTTAGTTCATTATGATGGGGTTTGGGGAAAAGTGTTGGTAAAGAGCGTTCTGCTTTGGGAAGGGGATATTTGGGGAATTCGGTTTCACAAGAGGAGGCAGTGAAAACATCAGCATCTCATCTGCAATGTCAACATGAAAAAGAGGAGAGAAGGGGTCAGGGGTCTTGCCTTGCATGGCCTTATATTAAAACCATCCGTCTGTTTCTCTTTAGCCTCGGGACTGTTTCTGTGGCGCTGGCTGTAAATTTTATTTTACCATCGCTTCTCTTTTACTTGTTCTATAAACATTCGAGGACTAACTTGACCCTGGAGTCCTTTGTTCAGCCTATAAATCTTCTTTCTAATCATAAATAAATAATTAAAAAAGGAAACACAACTAGTCGGCTAGAGAGAGGTGCAGTGCAGACCCGTGGGCCAAAGTGGGCTTCCAAGTGGGTGAGCCCAATTCGGCAATGCTTTTGACTAAATGTGGCGTTGACGTTGACGACGTACACCGCACCCAACGACCGCCAAACTCTGAGTACACTTTCCCTTTCTCATCCTCCTTTTTTTTTAAGTCTCATGGCGATGCTTTCTACTCCGGAGACGGTGATGAACATGGACGCATCTGCATCTGCTTCTCCAGAGGTGGTCGTTTCCGATCCGTCACCATCGTCCCCCGACGGATCGCGCTCCAGCGGCTCACCTGATCACACCTCTTCTCCAAGCCCTAGTCGTGGTGGCGAAAACCAGGTGCTGATCTGATTCATTTGATTTGAATTTTGAGTATGCCTTGTATTCTGATCTGGATTTCTTCTTTTTGTTTTTGTTTTCCGGAAGTCTGAAGTCATATCGAGGAGTGAAGAGTATCGGCAATTATTTCGGCTACCAGCTGAAGAAGTACGTAATTTATTTGTTTGCTGCTAACTATCAGGTGACCAATTTGTCAATGTGTAGGTCCTTGTTCAAGATTTCAACTGTGCTTGTCAAGAGAGTATTCTTCTCCAGGTAAACTTCTAATTAGTGATGGTATGTATCTCTTTCATCTCTCTCAACATCTCTGACCCTTTTTTTTTTTTGCAGGGTCATATGTACCTCTTCATTCATTATATCTGCTTTTACTCTAACATCTTTGGCTATGAAACCAAGGTACTACTCTCTTCTCCTTCGTTTCCTGACTCTTTTGCTTTAACGTGAATGCTCTCTTTTCGCGTTCCAGAAAATTATTCCATTTGCGGATATCTCTTGTGTTAAACGTGCAAAGACTGCTGGTATTTTTCCCAATGCCATTGAGATTTTAGCTGGAGGGAAGAAGGTAGGCTCATTACCATCTCCTCTCAACTCCATTGTCCTTGTTTCCCCTCTCCTGATTTTTCCTGTTTCAGTACTTTTTTGCGTCCTTCCTTTCCCGTGATGAAGCTTTCAAGCTTATCCATGATGGATGGGTTGAATATGGCCGTGCTGTCAAATCAGAAGGCCAGATTCAGGTTTCCAAACCACACTTGGCAAATACACTGCTTACCGCTTCTTTATTTATGCTCATCTTCCTCACCTTTACTCTTCAGGATTCTTTTTCTGAGTCCAACAACGATGGAGTTGTTAATAGGCCAATCAGTACTTTGGATTTGGCGACTGAGCTAGATTCCCCTTCAAGGTACTCTTTTTACCTTCTATATGCTTTACCTGCTTGCTGTAACTAGCTGCGTCATGGCTCACTATCCTGCACTTCACAGGGTTGAAACACCTCATCTTTCAGGCAGTTCCAGTGTTCCTGTTATTAGTCAGAATGGCGTTTCACCTTCATCTGTAACTCTTCAGCGGCACACAGAACCAGTTGTAGATAGTGTGGCCTCTTCTTCAACCAATATCTTGAACTCGAAGCCAGAAGACTTAACTGCACCAAAATGTAGTTTAACTCCTTCCTCGCCTTTATTTTAGTTTTGTCCGGCAATGTCTTTGGTTATCATTTTCACCTCAACTGTTTAAGTTTCTGAATGCTAGTGTTTTCAGTAAGCTCAACGGGGATTTTGTTTTGCTAGTATCATGTCCAAGTGTTGGTAGATACTAGATAGTATTAAGAATGCAGACGCTTGGGTTTCTCCTAATTTGAGGAAGAAGTGCTGGTTCACTTAAATTGGACATCCATAATTATCTTCATTCTGTTTCGACGTGTATGTTTGTATGTGTCGATTTTTTAGATTGCTGTTTTGACCTTAACTGACTTTGCTTGAAAATTCAATGGTCAATGGATAAACCGTCTCATAATGGTTTTACTGTATAGGGCCTACCGGAATGGGGTAGCTTAGCTATTTTCTTGCCTCTAGGTGGTACTTCACATCACATGTTACACTAGTTCTCATTTTGTCACCTCGCACTCAATTTGGAGACCCTATTTCCTGCTGATCCAGATTTTTTGTTGATGCATGATCTCTCATCTACCTTTTTTTGGTTACTGTGATCTCTTTTCTTGTTATCTTTCGAACTCGCCATTCATTTTTATGTTCCTTGCATGCAGTATCATCTGATTTTACAAAGGTGGCAGAGGCAAAATTTCCGGTAATGTCACATTTTTTTGACCTATGATAAAATTATGTAACGATGGTCATTCAAATTTAAGAGAATATAAGCATTAACTGAAACCAGAAGTTTCATATGTGTTTTAACAGAGTTTTCTTTATGTTTGCAGATTCCAGTAGAAGAGTTCTTTAG
Organism: Eruca vesicaria subsp. sativa; assembly: GCA_932364175.1. Lineage (NCBI taxonomy): Eukaryota > Viridiplantae > Streptophyta > Magnoliopsida > Brassicales > Brassicaceae > Eruca > Eruca vesicaria. The sequence goes on along the minus strand of CAKOAT010235599.1, from coordinate 23,655 downwards.
ATTGTTTTTTTCAGATGGCGCTGTCAGTTTTGTTGAATCTTTCCATAAAAATTGTGGAGATAAAGGTAAGTGATAAGTGATGGAATCATTTTGCTGCTGGTATTCGTACATTTCTCTCTCTACCGGGGTACTTTTTGATAACCAAAAGAGACATTTTTATTTGCAGAGTTTAGGTGTAGCTCTTGGGAACCTCATGAAAAGCTTGGACACACTCGCAATGTCTCGTTTCAACATCCGATAAAAATATATTTTGGTAATATTTGTCTTTCCTTTTTGATAGATTTCAGTTACATTGTATATCAAATATGGGTATGCATGATTTTTCGATTCCTCTCAAAGGTGCAAAGTTTGGTGGCTGCCAGGAGTCACAGAAATTTCGGATGTACAGAGATAGGTATTTATTAGAATTACTGCTCTATTTGGAAGCGAATCACTTTTTAATGATCGTGCAAATACATTCTTATTCCCTGTTGTCTGATATTGTCATTGTTTTGCCAGCCATCTGGTTATTGAAACATCGCAAGAGATCACCGATGTGCCTTATGCAGATTACTTTACGGTCGAGGTAGGAAGAAATTTTTCATATACAGTACTGCTGAATGATTTGTGTTAAAGGTGGATATGTTTACCTTTGCCTTAATCCAGGGGCTCTGGGATGTGAAAAGAGATTGTAGAGACTCGATAGAAGGTTCTATACTGGATGTGTATGTCAATGTGGCCTTCTCTAAGAGAACAGTGTGGAAAGGTTTGTTTGGCATAATTTCTTCTTTGGTTTGTCATTGAACGTTTTCACCGTGTTTTTTATATTCATCTCTCAGGCACTCAGTATTCACGGTTGTAGGATCTGGCCTCTTATGATTGATGCGTTTATGAGATTTTGCAGGAAAAATAGTACAGTCAACTTTGGAAGAGTGTAGAGAGGCTTATGCAGCATGGATAAGAATGGTACTTATGTAGCCATTGGGTCTGACATTTTTTTTTCAGTTAATACAGGCTCCTAAACTAGTTTATATTTCTTTTATGATTATACTTGGAGGCACATGAACTGTTGAAACAGAAGAAGCTGGAGAACCAAGAAGGTTTGTGGTATTGAGTGATGATTAAGAGAAGCATCTTTCCCAAAGTAGAAAGCTGGCTAACAACTTATTCTGACACAGGTATCAAGTTGAGTGAGGATGGTGCGGTGCTATCAGCAAGCGAAGAAAGAGTATCTGAATGTGAAGAGCAGAGGGTGGAGATAGCGGGAGTAAGAGGAGGAGGGATAGTGAATATTTTAAGGGAATTATTGGTGAATGGGACATCATTTGTGAAGAGGCAAAGCGGGACAAGGCATGCTTTAGTAATAGCGTTTGCAGTGATCCTTCTAATGCAGGTAATTAAAAAAAAAAAATAACGAAAGTAAATGCAGTGTTTGTTTTCTAATTTATGGATTAAAAATTGGTGTGGTGTGAGAGAAATAAAGAGAGAAGATGCTGATAAGTGGAAAGTGTGGACACAGGTGACGATAGTTGTGCTTCTGAAGAGAGGACCGGAGCAAGTGCAAATGGGAAGTGAATACTACAGCAGCTACGACAAGAGTGGAATCGGGGAGAGTGTTGGATGGTTGGAGAAGAGAATGCATTTCTTGAGGGAGGAGATGATAATGGTTGAGGAAAGGTTGCAGAGGATGCGACAAGACCACGCTGCCTTGAAGGCTCAGCTCCACCAACTGGAACGCCTCCTTCTCCGCCACCAACAATGAGATAATATACAGATACGACTCTTTCTGCAGGCGGATTTGTATGTATATGTCTGTATGTATCATGTATTAAGCATTGTATTTTCGGATGTTAGTTTGCAAAGTTACACCCACGGATATTATGGATCAGTGTTGTAAGTATTTGACAAATTGTTTGCTTCTCAACTGCAAATCTTTTTATATTGCTGACTTTTATATTTGCAAATATTTTTGGTAGACGAGACGAGTTTCCCAATCCATATTTGACATCTACCAGAAAAAAAGTGGGTTTTGAATACAACGGGTGAATATTGTTAGATAAGGAGACAATAATATCGTTGTCGACATAAAAAGCATAATGCTGGTAAGGAAATGTTGATATGCAAAGAGCAATATAAAGCGACCAAAGGACCAATGAGCTTAATAACATACGAAACGAGCACAAGTGAAGCGAAAGAATATAGTTACTTACGACCAACCAAGTCTAAAGCCAAGCACTAATCACTTGATGGAACTCAAATGTCAGTGTTCGCAAAAGATCCCTAAGGTCTAATGGAAAAGGGAGCATTAGCCGCAAATTATAAGAATGGCTCTCTGATGGATGCCAACATCGCCATGAAAGCCTGTTTGTAGCATCTTTTGCACTAGTCTCCATGAAAGGAACTCCAATTTCATCGGCAACCAGGAAGGTACTAGAATTCATGAGGAAAGCAATTATACAGTTGGATGACTACAAAACTTGAGAAGGAGAGTTGGTAAACAGAGAATGGATTTGAACGGCTCTGTTTCCAACCAGGAGTTTGTTCACATTGTCAAACCATTGTCCATTACGATACCAACGCTCATTTAAGATTCATTGGCAAAAAAGAGTATAGGAGTGGCACTCAAGCTAACAGAACAAGAGAGTAGCATGACTCTGAGTAATAGTAATGAGCCAGAAACATGTTAAGAAAAGAAAAAAAATTCAGGCAGCAAGTCGAGTGATTTCTTTCTCTAAATAGGCTTGATCTTGAAGTGCAGGGAGATGAGCGAAAAAACAAGACATTTCAAGTCCTGCAACCATGATTGTTTCAAAAAGGATATGTTAGTTGAGCAAAAAAAGATTAACTAGAGATGTACTCTCACATACAAACATTATCAATCAGCTGATAGGAGAACAACATCAGAATAGGCAAAATTGAAGTATATCCAAATTGATTGATGATGGTAAAAGAGAGAGAAGTGAGACCTGAACAAGATAGTAAAAGATGCGAAGACCTTCAGGATCATCACTGCTCTGGACATCAACGAGAGAACCAATCTTAGATGTAGCGAAGGAGATATGCTCGTTACCCATAACGATCTCAAGCTCTTGCCTTCCAACACGGTCAGGTTCCGGCCACTTAAAATCATCTTCTTTCATTATCTACCCAGAAAATAAAATAAATCACGAGACGGTGACAAACATATAGCAAGTGCGGAAGCTCATGTAAAAAATCATCCATAAGATGATAAATATATTTCCTATTGAACATAAAACAAAACACTAATCGAGTTAGGCTAGAGCGGAATTAGAACCAAATCTAATCTGAGGAGGAGTTACCTCGCTCTCGGAGACGATACGCTTGCATTCCTTGAGAAGGGCGGGGGTGAGAAACACTTCCTTGCGGATCATCGTATCGTTCTTGTAGTTTGAGTTGTTGGCGTAACGGAGCTTACCGTCCGGCCTAAACTCGAACTCCAGGAACTCGTGTCCAAATTTACCCTTGTGCCCCACATAGTACCTCAGGTAGAACTCGTTTTCTTCTTCCCCGCCCATCATCATGCCCTCTCTCCCGATTTTCTCTTCTGCCCTTTTGTTTTTTTCCCCCAAAAGAAAAACAAAACACATCTCTATATATATATTCATGGGCTTAGGTTTCAGCCCGATTAAATAAATTATAGCCCACCCTGTGTACACAGAGAAATTCAGGCCCATTTAAAAGTAGTTTCTGTGTCCATCCAAATCGGAATCGTCTGCCTGATATCGATCTAATACCGACCGAGAAGGAAGTTGCACAGACGGACGATTCCGACGGATACCAAAATGACCAAGTTTCTTCAATCCTATGGTAGTTAGTTTAGTTAGTTGATTGTTCATTTTTTTCGTTTTTAAATTGAAAACTTTTTGATTATGTTGTGGTGGGGAGCAGGATATGATCTGATTCTGGGAGCTATAGCTGCAATTTATGTGCTCATGGCACCATACACTAAGGTGGAAGAGAGCTTTAACGTACAGGTCGGTACCTCCTTCTTTTCATTTGCCAGTCTCTACTCTCCCTTTTTCTTTTTTTTTTTTTACTGAGAGACGTCTGAATTTGCATGTGACCAGTCAATGCACGACATTCTTTACCATCGCCATCGTTTGGAATCTGTGAGTGACCTCTTCTTCTTCTTGTCTGAAGCTTATGGCATGTTTGAATTGCAAGTGTTTTACTGAGTGTTTTATTCCCTGGTGTCAGTATGATCATTTGGAATTCCCCGGTGTTGTCCCTCGAACTTTTATTGGTAAAGCACTGTTGGATTCTTCTACTGTCATTCCTTTTTTTTTTTTTATGTTTCTTTATTATTGACTAAAAAATATTTGATCTGTTCGTGCAGGAGCCTTCATAGTCTCTTTTTTTGCATCACCCGTTGTCTCCATTATCACCTGCCTTGGCTTCCCTAAGATTTATAGTCTTGTTGCAGGTTTCTCTTCTTCTTCTTCCCTTTTTTTCCCTTGGATTCTCCCTAATGGAATCGTTTGTCTTCTTAAATTTTAAACTACGCATTAAACCAATTGTGTTTCTTATATAGCTCGTTTGGTGCTGGGCTGCATCATATTATCCACACTAAGATTTTTCCGGATTCAGGTATCAATTTTATTTGCTAGTTAGTAAGTTGCTCTACTGCTTTTTTCCATTCTCCACTTCTCACTCTGATTCTTTGTCCTCCCCATGTCTTCGGTATTGGGATATCTCAGATGCACCTTGAAGATTTGTTTTTCTCCTGTATACTGACCATAATTTACCTCCTTCACAGATTAGAGAAAAGTTTGGACCTCAAGTGGAATCTTTCTTTGTACTTCTCACCGGTCTTCAGTTTCATTTTCTTTTCTACTGCACTCGTCCTCTACCTAATATTCTAGCTTTGGGATTAGGTGATTAATTTTATTCATATAACTCCACTAGTCAGTCATGTCCTTCAGATGTCCCACCCATGTCCCATTTGTCATAGCTCGCGTTGGCTGCTAATGTTGTGAAATGAAATCTCGGTTGTGCAGTTAATCTGGCATATGGTAATTGGTTAAAGGGAAACTTTTATTCCGCTTTGAGATTCCTGGTATGTAGTTTTTCTGTTAACATTATTTCCTGATTATAATAATCGTCATGGCCTCCGCTGACATGTTTTTCATCTGATAACCAGATTTTTTCCACTGTAATCTTTAGATGCGATGTGATGTTACTGCTCGGGCCTATCGGTCTTGAGTTTTTATTGGTGAGCTGATGATGAATAGTTTAGTTTCTTAACTTCTGTATGTGTACTTTTCTGTTTCCTTCTCATGGGGGTGCTTTACGCTTATCAATGACAGACCAGGTCGATCTCCTTCTGGAAAGCACTTAAGTATTGTGTTGTAACCGCTGTGCTGGCTGTAGGTTTGTTAAAGTTCCCCTCAATTCTGTGCTCTATTTGCATTTTTCCCTTAGGACTTTAGTTTCCTTTTCGGGCTTTTTGAGGTCATGGAAATTATCTTAGCACAGGTCTTACCATTTCCGTTGACTCTATCATGTGGAAGAAGTTTGTCTGGCCAGAATTTGAAGTTTTCTGGTTTAACTCCATTCTGAACCGGAGTTCTGAGTGGGGTGTATCCTTTAAAATTTGTTTATTTTTTGTGTATCATAGATCACTTTCTAGCATCTGTTCCGCTGCCTGATTAGAGGATTCCCTTCTTTACAATGATATCCATTTACATTTCCATACACAGTGTAATTTCCTATGAAAAAATTATTTTGCTAATATTGTGGCCTTGCCTTTTGTTAAATTCTATGTTTTTCCTTGACAACTACTTGCTAAACCAGACACATTCCATTCATTGGTACTTCACCTCGGCACTCCCACGATCATTGCTAGTAGCTTATCCTCTTTCCCTGGTAATTACTTGACCTGCTAACACCTCTCATATTGTCTTATTCCCTTCGAGTTGGGATATCTGATTGTATCTGTAAAATGTTTTTTTTTTCATTTGTTTTCTTTTTGGATTATACAGCTTGGTACCTTACTTGACAGGAGGGTTCCATTCCTTATTCTCCCGGTTTTATCCTTTGTTATACTCTACTCTAAACTTCCACACAAGGTATTCAGATGGATTACTTATCTTAGTAGCCATTAAAGTTTCTTAGTTATTTGCTGACAGAGGCTTACCTATGTATCTTGATATATGCAGGAACTCCGCTTTATTATTAGTTCAGTGCCAATGCTCAACTTATCTGCTGCAGTTGCTGCTAGCAGAATGTATGAGTTCTATCAGATGTTTCCTAGCTAAGCTTTCAATCACAGCTAGAACGTTCTTTTTTATTCAGTCACTCAAGTGCCCTTGTGATACGTATTGTTTCTGAATGCCATTTAATATTACTACCAACAAGGCCTGAGCTCGTAATGTAATCCGATTTCTTATACAGCTACAATAACAGGAGGAAAACTATTTGGAAATTGGTGAACATGGCAATGCTAGCATTATTTTTAATCAGGTAGAAAGAGTAGGCAATTATCTTTGCTACGTAAGAGAAGAAAAGGGATTTGCTAGCTTACTTAATACTGTCCTATAGTGCAGGGTGCACGATTGTAACATTCATGGCATCTTACAACAACTATCCAAGCGGCTATGCTCTTAAGCACTTGCATCAGATAAGTGAGTGACTTTTCTTTCAGGGGTTTCTTGTTATTTCAGCTGCGTTTACTAGGGTATCAAACAAGAAAAATTTGCTAGGCAGCGTTTACTAGGCAATTACCATCCTTTTTGGTGGTTGATAGATAATTTGCCTACAATATGATTAATTTTACGTGGCGCCTTGCATGTTTCTCAGGCCATCCTGCAAATGTAGAGTGGGTTCACATAGACACTTTTGGTGCTATGAATGGAATATCTCGCTTTTGTGAAGAAGCTTTTCCGTGGAGGTGAGTGAGGTTGGTTCTTATATCTGTGTAGGTATTAGGAGGAGATAAAAGTTTTATATTGTGCAACGCAGATACTCAAAAGAAGAAGAGGTGGTGGTGGAGGAGTTGAGAAACAGGAATTTCACGTACCTTGTGAAGTGAGTAGTATTTTCATTATCAGAATAGAAAGCAAAAATCTTAGTCACGGACATCTTATAAAGGTGTCATGCTTTGAGCAGCGAGCACCCCTCTGTGGATGGATACAAGTGTTTGTTTTCTGAACAAGGCTTTGAGAGAGTCGAACTGCGGCGAGGTTTCCCTCCCATTGTTCTGGTAAATTGGGTTGGGGAGAATTAACATTAAATCAGAATTGAAATGGAATGTTGGAGTTAAAAATGTTGAGTTTGCAGGTAAAAAGAGCGAAAGTATACGTGCACGGGGATATGAAGAAGGAAGATCATTTACACAAGAAATGGCCAGGATGTTAGAGACATGGTTTCGGGTCGATGCTGGAGCACAGTTTTTTTTTTATCCCGACGAGAGAGGAGTTTGATGTAACGATAACCGATATTTTACGATAGAGTGTGTGTGTAATAATAATAAAGAGATTGATTGATGGATTGAAAACCGTATGAATGAATGAGAATGATTCTCCGCGTCCGTCTTTGGGTTATATATTAGGTTGGGCCTTTGAGTTGAGTCCAACTTCAGTGTAATTACCAAGTTACCCCTCTGTCTTTCATAGCCATTTCGCCTTATCGTCAGACACAAAAAAGACTGTAGAAAGTAGAAACCAAACCTAACGAAAGAGAGAGAGAGAGATGCTGCTTCAGGCGGTACAGAACCGCAATGTTCCGCTGGCTTCCTCGGCCTCCTATTGTCGGCTCCCTGACTCCAGATTACCGGTCGTCGTCTCTGTAGCTCCAGTAAAGAATAAGAAGAAGAAGATGGGAATCGTGTGCTGCATCTCGCAGGTGTATGGGTACGGAACTGTGGACTACGAGAGAAGGCCGATAATCCAGTGGAATGCCATCTACAAGAAGATATCTCTCATGGAGAAGCCGGAGCTCGGGGCAGCCTCCGTCTTGAATCAGTGGGAGAAAGGCGGCCGTAAGCTTACCAAGTGGGAGCTCTGTCGGGTCGTCAAGGAGCTGCGCAAGTATAAGCGTCCTAACCAAGCTCTTGAGGTAGTTAGTAGCTCTCTTTAGTAATCCTTTCTTTCTGTTTTAGTATTGACCATTCCCTTTTCCCTTTTCCAGGTGTACGACTGGATGAACAATAGAGGCGAAAGGTTTCGATTGTCTGCAAGTGATGCTGCCATCCAGCTCGACCTAATTGGCAAAGTCCGAGGCATTTCTGACGCCGAGGACTTCTTCCTCACTCTCCCTGACAACTTTAAGGACCGGAGAGTCTATGGCTCCCTCCTCAATGCCTATGTGAGGGCCAAGTCGAGAGACAAAGCTGAGGCCTTGCTCGACACTATGAGGCAGAAAGGCTACGCCCTCCACCCTCTTCCCTTCAACGTCATGATGACTCTCTACATGAACCTTCGCGAGTACGACAAAGTCGACGCTATGGTCTTCGAGATGAAGCAGAAAGATATTCGTCTCGACATTTACTCCTACAACATCTGGCTCTCCTCCTGCGCCTCCCTTGAGCAATTGGAGCAAGTGTATCAGCAGATGAAATCTGATGTTTCCATCAATCCCAACTGGACCACTTTTAGCACCATGGCCACCATGTACATTAAGATGGGCGATACCCAGAAAGCTCAAGATGCTCTCAGGAAGGTTGAGGCCAGGATTACTGGTCGCAATCGTATCCCATATCACTACCTCTTGAGCTTGTACGGCAGCGTTGGTAACAAGCAAGAGTTGTTCCGGGTGTGGAATGTCTACAAATCTGTTGTACCCAGCATTCCCAATTTGGGATACCATGCTCTGGTCTCCTCCTTGGTGCGGATGGGAGATATTGAAGGCGCCGAGAAGGTATATGAGGAGTGGCTTCCAGTCAAGTCCTCTTATGACCCCAGGATACCTAACCTTCTTATGAATGTGTACGTTAAAAACGACCAACTAGACAAGGCTGAAGGCTTGTTCGACCACATGATTGAAATGGGGGGAAAGCCGAGCCCAGGTACTTGGGAGATTCTAGCCGATGGTCACACCAGGAAGAGGAGTATCACAGAGGCTTTGGCTTGTCTGCAAGAAGCTTTTTCTGCGCAAGGGTCCAGCAATTGGAGGCCCAAGGTGTTGGTGCTGTCAGGCTTCTTCAAGCTCTGTGATGAGGAGTCGGATGTTACTAGTAAAGAGACGGTTTTGGAATTGTTGAGGCAATCGGGCCACCTTCAAGACAAATCTTACCAAGCTCTTATTGATAATGATGGGGAAGAAAATGATGAGACCGATGTACTTGTAACGCAGCTGCAAGATGATGATGATTTGTAATACTGTAATAATAGGATTGATTTAGACCTTGCTAGCGAACCGGAATCAAAATGATCACCTAAATTACAGTTTATGAAATTTGCTTTCTTGCGTCGCAATTAAATGTTTGCTTTGCTCTTTTAGTTTGGGCCGGACTGAAAAAGGCCTGCCACTAGACAAAACCTTTTATTTAAAGGCCCATTTGATTGAGAAGATAAAATTCACTCCACGGAGAAAGACGGTGAAGGTGGGGGAAATGGCGACGAAAGGCGGGGCGGCGGCGGCGTCTGCATACCCTAGCGCGGCTCGGATATCTGATTCTCCATGTTACCATCAGTACTCTGCATCTCTGAAATGTGAGTCACGCTCTCTCTCGATTGAATCATGTTACTACTGCACGGACGGAGGATTTGTAACTCGTTTTCTCCCAATTATATTTATCATGAATTCTGTTACTTTAAGTAGGCCTCATCTCGTCTATTTGAGGAATATGTTCCCTCCTCAAGTTTAATAGTGTGTTGAGTAGAGTTTAGTTTCATGATCTTTATTAGATCCCATCATCTATTATAAGGTGGGACAAATTTCATGATGAAACCCATAGGTCTTGAAGAATTTGGATCAGACAAGAGTAAATGCCAGGATCATTTTGATGTGTACAAGGAATGCAAAAAGAAAGAGGTTCTTGTGATTTTTACATTCCAACTTCTCTGCTTGTATATTATGTATATATATATATATATATCAATTTCTGATTGCATTTTTCTCTGCTCGTCTATCAGAGGGAAGCTCAATTGGAACGCAATAAGACACGGTCATTGTTCTCCTGACTCCTGAGTGCTCAGCACAGTATGGATCCTCAAATGCTTATGACGTCCAAGAAAATAAATCGTCTAGTTTCCTCTTATTCCATTTGACTCTGAGAAGTGTTGTTTTGTGTTTCGCATGCTGTTATAAATAATCATTCTCAAGTGGAAAGTGTGTGTAAACATTACTTTGACTCACGCCTACATGTTACTTCTTTTTTGTACCACACCTACATGTTACTTTTAAGGGAGACTACTAGTGATGGACTTATATTACGATATGTTAATGGTGATCGACTCTTGCTCACGCGTTCGAATAATAATTTTACCGCCAGCAGGCACCCTCCTCGGGCGTCTACATGTTCCTCACCCTCATGGCAGGTAGAGGGGCTGTGATATGTGGTATTTCTTACCGTTACTCTCGCCTCGCCAACTACGCCAAGTGCATGCCAGACCTTCTCATTATCAAGTTCAAATTACCCCAGATTCCACTATCATGCTCACCACCGGTATCTCTTTCTATCTATTTATCCCCTGAAACTCTACTCCGCTCTTGCTGCTTGTAAACTACATAGATATATATATCCTTGAAACTTTCATTCCTATGTTAGTATTCCTATATAACAATTGTCTGATTAGCTCCCTCTTCGAGCCTGGTCAAAAAACGCATTCCAATATATCATTTCAGCTACAACAGGTGGACTCACTTGTCTTTCATTATTCAGGTCAAAGAAACTACCCGGTGACGAAGTTGTCTAAAACACACAAAAGGAAGACAAAAAGTATGCCGAAAATGCTGTTGAGAAGACGCATACAAATCATGTGTGCGTCGTTGCTGCAAGAAAAAGCACTTCCGCTGTAGCAGCCTTTTCTTTGTTTGATACCCCGGCCATTTGCTTCAAGAGCAAAGGAAGAGTTTGTCCCACCATCACTAAAGAGAACGCACCAAAAGTAGGCATGTTTATGCAACCTAGCCATTCCCACTCCAACCTCAGTATGCGATTTGTTTCTGAGCACCAGCAAGGATTTGTTATCTCTGAAGAGAATGTCCGTGAAGGAGGCTTCTGGCGTCGCATAGTGGGTGCCGCAGCCGATGACATGGCCTGTTATGGTACCAAAAGTGGGAAGTTCTACACCACAGTTAGGGGCAAAAACCTGAGTGAAGTCGTCTTCAGGGGGTTCGCAGGTCAAAGTGGAGTTGACATTGCAATTACCCTCGCAGAGCTCAGCATACTGGAGGGCTATGCAGCCAAGGCCAGGGCTCTCATGTAGTTTGCCAAGTTTCCAGGCTGTTCTATTCTGGTTCAAGACGCTCACCATTTCACTAGCTGGGTTTCCTGCAACAAATTCTAACACTCAGGAGTTATGAAAACTTTTTTATTATATTTGTCTAGATACTTTTCTACTTCCTCTATATATATTCTTTAACGGAACTATTTTAGGTATGGAATCAACATAATAGTCATCTATCATACAATCTGATCCCGAAAAGGAGAAAAGGGGCTAAATTGTGAAAGACAAATCCGAGTCTAGCTAGGAATCGCATATGTTTATATGAGAAGTTTAAACAGAAAAGGAACCGAGTACCGTGACGTTTGGAGCTAGCCAGAAATGAAAGTGAGAGCAGTAAAATCGACATCAAAGAGCTATTTTCCTTCTTCATTTCGGGAAACTCTTATTGTCCTCTCTCCTCTCGTGTGGATGCTGTATTGTATCCCTCTACGGAAGTTCGGGTAAAAGAGAACCCAAGAAAGAAAATTCATGGAGTTGTGGCCCCTCCCTACTTATTGTTTTCCGAAATAAATAAACCGAAAAAAGGCATTTCACATATTGGGCTTTGATGTAAAGCTCGCTCATACTCGAATTCACTGAAGGTACAAGAGAAAGGAAGTAGAAATATTTCATTTACTTCACTAAATGGGAGACGTTTGGACAAATATCAGTTAGTTTAATTTTTTGATCAAATTATTGACAGCTGAGTCGCACCATTTTTTCCTCTAAATTCCTCATTATTATTGAAGAAATCTATTTATATAAAGTCGGCCGCTGGTGAGTCAACACATCTCACACTTACAAAACAATTATTCAGTTCTGTTAATGTTTCAAATGGACTAAGACGAGTGTATTTTATGTGGATTTGAGTATAGTTTTTGGGGCTGAACACAAACATAAACTTGGTCCGTACAGCGATTTAATCTTTTAGACTTATAACCGGCCATCATCTCTACGGTTCATTCTTTCTGCATCATCTGATTAGGTCTCCATCTGTAATTATCGCATCTATGTCGATTCATGTGCTTCGTTATAGATTCATCTCCTCACAAGCGTTGCAACCTACGTTGACTCAACGCCTTTAACAATCATTCATTCAATGATTTTTACGCCTCTTCCGAGAGGTGTATCTACACCTATAAAAAACGTAAACCTTCATTCCTGAGATTCATCTTCACACTTCCAATAGCAACATCAATCTCTTTCTCATTTTAATGGTTTACTCCTCTGTTCAACCTACTGATTTGAAGGAGTGGCTGTTGTTCTTCCACCATGGAGGTGACTGCTAAGATTCTGAAAAAAAAACTAACCACTTCTAAAAACCTTAATTCGATTGTTTACAGGTTAAGACCCGTTTCCGGATTACTTTGTTTCCATCTCTCAAGGAATTATTAGTCGATGTCTGCTCAAAAAACTCTTCAAGTTCCTTAATTGTTCTAACCCATACCCGTAAGTTGTTGTATCGGGTTTGGAGTGAATTTCGTTAACTAGAATTCAGTCAGATGATACTAGAGTTATCTGGGTTATGGAAGAAATGCAGAAAGCTAATGAAATTGAGTCTGAAATCATGTGGAACCATTGGAGAAATAGATGCCTAATGTTTGTATCTGTAGAATCTTCAAGAGACTGAGCTTAGGACATGTAGAATTGTATTTTTATAAGGACAAGAAGTATTATTGATGTGGTTCTGTTGAAAGTTTCCGAGATTTGTGAATATCACAAGTCTCTGTTGATATATGATGGTAAGTAAAAAAATACATTTTTGTTCATTTCATAACAATTCTAGATGCAATTATACATTGAAGATGTTAATTCTAGCTCATTTTTTCTATTCATCTAACAATCAAAGTTTATTTGTAAATAGGAAACATGAGAAGTTTATTCAAAATTAAGTGAAAGGTTAGACATGATATATGTATCTTACTTATTAGAACGTGTATCCCCCAACAAAGATAATTGATCTGGTGAGAACTAGTCTTTGGCCCAATCTAATAAATCATGGATCTCTAATCAATCTATATATTCTCAGGAGACGACGAAACATTTTGAAAAAGATTATTAAGCAATTTTAACACTATAGTTTTGTTAATTGATCTTTAAATAAATATACTATCAAGTTGAAATTTTAAAAATTTCACACGGGTTAGTCCACGACCTCGAAAAATTTGGTGGATTTTGACGTTATTCTCAGGAGACGATTTCAAAACGTTTATTATGCAGTTTCAACACTATAATGTGGTTAATGGGTCTTAAAGTAAGTACACTAGTAAGGAATATATGTTTTGAAATTTTAAAAATTCACAAGGGTTAATCCACGACCTCGAAAACTTTGATGGATTTTGAGTTTATTCTCAAAAGACGACGAAACATTTTGAAATCGATTATTAAACAATTTCAACACTATAATTTGGTTAATGGGTCTTTAAATAAGTATATCAGCAAGTAATACATATTTTGAAATTTTCAAAAATTCATAGGGGTTAGCCCACGATCTTGAAAAATTTGGTGGATTTTGATGTTTTTCTCAGGAGACGACGAAACATTTGCAAAACGATTCTTAAGTAATTTCAACACTATAACTTGGTTAATTGATCTGTAAATAAGCATACTATCAAGAAACACATGCTTTGAAATTTTCAAGAATTCGTAGGGGTTAGTCTACGACCTCAAAAACTTTGGTAGATTTTGACGTTATTGTGAAGAGACGACGAAACATTTTCAAAATGATTGTTAACCAGTTTCAATAATATAATATGTTTAATGGATCTTTAAATAAGTATACTAGCAAGAAATATAATTTTTAAAATATCAAAACTCATAGGGATTAGCCCATGACCTCAAAAATTTGGTGAATTTTGTCGTTATTTTCTAGAGAGGATAAAACATTTTAAAAATGATTGTTAAGCAATTGTAACACTATAATTTGGTAAATATGTCTTTAAATAAGTATACTAGTAAGGAATATTTGTTTTGAAATTTTCAAAAATTCGTAGGGGTTAGCCCACGAGACGAATAATTTAGTGAATTTTGACGTTATTCTGAGGAGACGAGGAATCATTTTCAAAACGATTATTAAGCAGTTTCAACACTATAATGTTGTTAATGGGTCTTAAAATAAGTATACTAGCAAGAAATATATGTTTTGAAATTTTCAAAAACTCATAGGGGTTAAGCCACAACCTCAAGAAAATTGGTGGATTTTATCGTTATCCTCTAGAGACGAAGAAACATTTTAAAAATGATTGTTAAGCAATTTCAATGCTATAGATTGGTTAATGGGTCTTTAAATAAGTATATTATAAAGGGATACTTGTTTTGAGATTTTTTTAAATTCATAGGGGTTAGTCTACGGCCACAAAAAAATTGGTGGATTTTGATGTTATTCTCAGAAGACGACAAATCATTTTCAAAACGCTTGTTTAGAAGTTTCAACACTATAGTGTGGTTAGCCCACAATCTCGAAAAATTTGGCAGATTTTGACGTTATTCTATTTCAACACTATAATTTGGTTAATGGATTTTTAAATAAGTATACTATGAGAAATACATGCTTTGAAATTTCCAAAAATTCATTGGGATTAGCCCACGTCCTCAAAAATTTTGGTGGATTTTGACGTTATTCCTAGGAAACGACAAAACATTTTCAAAACGATTTTAAGCAATTTTACCATTATAGTATGGTTAATGGATCTTTAAAAAAGTATATTATTCAGGGGTTTTACCACTAAAAAGGGATATATGTTTTGAATATAAGCATATCTATACTATTATTTGCGAAGTGATTTTTCGCAATAGAGCTCTCACGTTGAAAGTTATGGTGGCTAATATCTATAATACCCTTAGTGAATTCATTATATAACTAACATATACGAACATATAACTAATTAAGTATAAATGAATACCATATTTTAATAATCATAGTGCTATCTCTATAATATAGTATACATTGTCTATCTCCTTTTCATTATGTGATTGGTTTATTTCCAGATACTTCGTTTTTACAATTATTCGTTACTATCCTAATAAGCATTGGACTTATCTTTATTAACAACACCCACTTAACCAAAGCTGTGTATATGTATATATGCTTAAGTTAACCCCATCAAAAGCTTCAAAAGCACACTTTCTAATAGCAAACCCCTTCAAGAACAAAACATACCTATATCTACGTAGGAAGCCGGCTACTTTAGTCTTTATTGATGATATTAAACCAGGGAACACTAGATACAAATTAAAAGTGCAGGTTATAAAATTGTGGAATTTGTGGAGATAAAAAAAAAGTTGTCTCCATTAAGATGGTTTTTGAAGATGGAATTGTGAATTATGCAAAGCTTTCTGAGGGTGTTGCTTATTTTATAAGCAATTTTACTCTTGTGAATTATGCAACAGAGTATAGGACAAATCCTTTTCCGTAAAAGTTGACGTTTATCGAACAACAAACATTACTCTTTGTGATGTTTTTCCTCCTTACTTGCCAAACAAGTATCTGAAGAATTTCACAGAGATTCATTCTGAGATCTTCAAGAATGATATTTTGATTGGTTAGTAACTTTTTAATTAGCATATGTATATTTAACAAACATGATTAGTTAAATTTCTTTGGCAGAACTTATTTCTTAGTTTTTTAGAAATATACATCTTTTCTGGTAAAGATGTTGTTGGTCAGATTGTTCATGTTGGTGCTCTCAATGAAATTTATGCTAAAGGGAAACAAACGACCGAACTCAATGTTATTCTTCGAGATGGAACTTAAGTACTTTTAATTTTATATTTCAGCTTTTTATTAATGTCTTCTTTCTATTAATTTGATTTGGTTCGTTTGTCTTTTTTTGTAGTGTTTCAGATTTGACTTGCACTCTTTGGGGTGATTATGGGAAACAAGTTGTAAACTATGTTGAAAAAATAACAAGTCAATTATTGTTTGTGTTGTGCGTCTCGCATGTGTTACCTGAGTATAAATGTATCTTTCATGTTTTCCCCAAAAATAATTCTCATAAAATACAGCGACAGATATATCTTTATGGCTATGAATGATGAGAGAACATTGTAGCTGTTAATTGGAGCTATCTCTTGCTGGGAGCAAAGCCTCTTGCTTTTCTTTGAAAAAGACGGGGAGTTCTTCAGGTGCAACCACCATACTTAGCCACTTCTGCATTCACGTTCTATTTTCTCTTTCTCTGCACCAAAACATGATATTTTCATCATCAGAGTCAGCCAGTTATCATATCCACCAAAATCATGCCAAGCTGTGGAGTGGAGAGGGTAATAAAAACGTTAAAAGTGTGATAAGCAGAGTTTTTTTTTTTTGGTATTAAAATGAAAACGCTATGAGATTTGCTACACACACTCAGTAGAGAGGGTAGAAGAAGTACCGCCTTTGATCGCTCGGTCACTTGAATGAAGTCAATTTTATCAACGGTACTCTTGCTCTTTCTCCAGATAGCAAGGTAGCTTCATTTACTCTTGCTCTTTCTCCAGATAAAACTGAACCTTTGATTAAATACTACAAAAGAAGAATGAAGAAGAACAAAGAGAGGAGCAGAGAACAAGCTACGAAGAAAAAAGAAGAAGAAGAGGAGACTTGAAACGCAAGAAACGGAGAAACAAATAAGAGTAAAGTAACCACAACAGGAAGTCAAACATGAGTGGGAGTAACTAGCTGACCTTGACACTCATAATTAACGGGGAGCTTATTCTTCACCGAAGGAAGTTTTCTTAACTGATGTGATCACATTATTGTTTAAGAAGATTATGCCCGCGTCGTACGCGGGCTAGCCACCTAGTTGTAGTTATAATATAAGCTACTAACTTGTTGGATCTTGCCCCCATTATTCTTTTTGTTTGCTCGGACTTATCAATGTTAAAATGTGTTATCTCTTCTCTTAAGTTTCCACGAGTAGAGCACTGCTTGGGATTGCAACAAGAGAAATACATCATTGTAATGGCTGTTTGGATCAGCCTGTGGAAAACCTAATCCCGAAAATTTTCTTCTATAAATGGAATATCAAGCTAATGCCACGAATGTAATGGGTAACCTAAATATTCAGGATCTCCAAGAGATGAATCAAGTGACAATTGATGTGTAATGTGTAACCTAAATAATCAAGGAACACCAACCAGTAGTGTGTTTGGGTTTTATATATATCATTTACAAAAAAAAAAGAAAAAAAGAGAGAGGTCTAAATTCAAATAAGTCTTCTGCACAAGGGACAAGAAGCGTGGCTGCGAAGCCATTTGTCGATGCACGGTAGGTGGAACATATGATGGCAATGCGGCAAACTTCTAACAGTATCTCCCACCTGAAAGTCCTGTAGCGTCACCACAAGCCAATATTTAATTATCTTTTCAATACTTATATATCAGCTATCTATCTCTTTGTTACACCTAAATCGAAACATCTATAGATCCTTCCAATGCCAATTCTTGTACGCTAAATTTATCATTTCCTAATAGTTAGCAAGTGAGGAGAAACCTGAAGGCAGACAGAGCAAGAGACCATCTCCCCTGAGGTGTCTGTAATGAGGACCTTTGGGATTCGGTCGAGAGAATCCCCCGTGAGCCCCTTTGAAATGGCAGTGCCGAAGATATCAGTGTGGTCTTGGAACTGTGACTCCACGGCTCCCATCTGGTATTATTACACAAAATAGGATGCTGAGAAATATAGAGAGTGAATGATGAATGAGTCATCAAACAAGGCATGCATTTACCTGACTCTGGACAGCACTAAGCATTGCAGGACCAATACGCTCGCGAACAAGCCGCCCGCTCAAAAGGCTAGCAATGACGTCAATCTAGTGAAGGGGGTGGAAGGAAAATGAAACGCGGAGAAATTCAAAATATTGATCAAAGAAAAAGAAGAATAAGAGGTTTACCAAGTAGAGAAGGCAAGCAATACCGGAGTCATCGGTTTGCCAAAGGAGGAGGGAACATTCAAGGACATCGATGGAGAAGACAGCACCAGAGATAGCACCAACGGCGGCTCCTCTGATGAAACCGGTTTCTGTTTCTTGGCCGATCAAAGCCCCTGTAAAGGCTCCTAGAAAAGTCCCCACTGCAATCAACAATTTTTTTTCTTTTAGAATGATGAATGCATAATGGGGTTCTCCTCTTCCAACATCATATCCTATATATCATTAATTGTTTTTCAAAAATTTATCTTTGGAAAATGAATAATACAGTTCTTTTTGTTTTGTTTTTTTTTCAAACCGACTGGTTCACAGGAGAGGCTGATTGATTGGTCGTAGAGTTTAGAAAGAAAAAAAAAACAAGCAAGATTGAAATGATCGGAATAGGAAGGGGAGCAACCTAGAGCGAAGAAGAAGGTGAAGAGGGCGGAGAAGAGGTTGGCAAGGATGGCGGAAACGGTGGAGTGGAAGGAATCTTTGATCCGATGGAGGAGGGAGAGAGGAGAGAGATTATAAGAATCCATTTCTTTCCGACTTGTGGAAATGTCAAAGGCGAGGGGAGGAAATGACTTTTTCGGTTTTTTTAGTTTGTTCGCCTTCTGTTAATGGACAAGAGATTACAAGGAAGGAACCTTCTTCTTCTCTCTCTGTTGACCATAATTTCTTTACATTCACTAGTTGCGTTAAACAAATTACAAGAAAAATGTATATATATATATATATGTATGACCTTCTAGGAGAGCGGACTGATATTTTCATAAAGAGTGGTTAAGACTTTGACTTTTTGGCTTTAACAAACTAAAGGAAGCAAGCACAAGATCCCACTTCTTCTTCTGACTTTTTTTTTTGGAAACCCTTTTCCTTCTTAGGCACTCTTCTTTGCTTCTTCCTTACTCCTCATTATACATGATCATCGTCCCCGTTACTTGTCTTTCCAGATAGTTTAAAAGACCAAACACTACAACACACTTTATTATACTTCTTGTAAGATATATGCGAAACACACTCAAACCATACTTCATCAACAAAATGCTCTCAAAACCATATAACAATATATCTATATTTCAACAAACGTATCTCAAGCTCTACAATGCCATCTACCCCACCAACAACCTTCTTCTACCACTACTAGTGTATCCCTTCTTCCTCTTGATTTCACACCAAACTTGTGTGACACACTCTCTTAACTAGCTCCTATTTGATGGTGTTTAACCTGCTCCTATTTTCTTCTTCTTACAAACGTGTTTGCATTTTCTTGTTGTTCTCATGGCTTTTCCATCTGCAGCAACTCTACTCTCTTCTTGATCCTGTATCCCGTGCTCAGAAACTCCAGCAGCAGAACCTAACTTGTCAGGAAATTTATGTCCTTGAACAGAATTTCCTCCTTGTGTTATTGTAGTATTTCCGTGTTCTTGAATGTACTTCCTTTTCCTTTCACAAGGTCATGGACAAGAACAACTTTAAAATAACAATAGATGATGAGACTGAGGTTGCACGCGCTGGGCAGTATCTTCTGATCTCTTCCCATCAAAGTTGTTTTTGTTTCTCAAGTTCATGATACTTCGTGTTCTTCTGTAAGTTGTTTTTGTTTCTTGGATTTCTCTGTCTCTACCTTACTCGGGGTACTGGAACTTATCTATTTCCAATTGATCCACCAGACACTATTTCCACAACCTCTATCTGCAACAAAAGCATATCCAATGATAAGGGTTCGACGAATGGATCTCTCAAAATGCATCACAAGGTTAAGGCTGATGTAATAAAAAGACGAACCTTGAGTTGAGAAAGACCTCTTTCTGCTCGATATTGTATGTTGCATGTGTTCATATCAGACAAATATTGATTTGTTGCATGTAGATTTTGTAAACAACCAACACTACATTTGTCACTTGGAGTTTTAGTGAAATGAGAAGAAGAGAAGAGATGTGTTACAGAAGAGAAAGTAGTAAGAGTTCAAGAAGGGGTGACGCCCTGTTTGGCCTTAAGGACAACCTCCTCGGTGGTGATCCCTATGATCTCGTTGGCTCGCTTCAGCCCCATGCAGTAATACCTTCCAATGGTGTCGGGAAACGATCCCCAACTTCTCTAGTTTCTGGACGGCAACGTCCACATCAAAGTAACACCTCTCACCAAACTCTTCCTTTATCAGTTCTTCACATCTCAGATCCAGATCCTATTCCCCCACATTCCCACAAACTCACGTCAGCGTTCGCTAATCATAACAGACAATACCAAAAGAATAAATATGGTAATATGTACCTTCAAGGTACTTTTCCCTGCTTCATTACGGTGAGCATCCAATCAAAATCCAAACTTCAATGTCATACAATGAACTTGCTGCCCTAATACTAACCTAAATTTCTTTGGGATGCAAGCCACTTGGCTGAAATGTAGAGGAGAGGCTGAAGGCTTCTTTAAAACTCATATCCAGATAAGCCTTCAACATCAAGTTTCATAACAGAACTTCACCGTTCCTAAATCGACAAACAAGCAAGCAAGAAAACACACAAAGAAAATGATATGTGTATTTTGATACGCTTGTGTGGCTGGTTAACTCTTTCGAGGATGAAATGGTAGTAAATGAAGGAGCTCGCATTTACAGAGAAACCGAGAGACATTGAAGACCAAGTGAAAGCGCCCACGTTTTAGGGTTCTCACATGGGCCAGAGTGATTTTTTTTTAAACCACACTTGAGGCTCATTTTTAACCTAAAGCTTATTTGACGTGGCCAAATAACTATTTTTCATTGGTCGATTTTCGATTATTGATTTTCTTACAATGCGAGGATAATAACTTTGAGAGAGAGAGAGAGAGGGGATAAACCTTTTCTCAAACCGTAGTAACGGATTCCCTAGCAAGTAATCTCCTCACTTTCCATATCCACCGTTAGATTCGAAGTTCATGATTTAAAAATCCAAGCCGCCTCAAAATGTGACCGTTGAATTTTTTATTTATTTGCCATCCTCTCCTTTCATCTCATTCCCGTAAGAAATTCTATCCCTCTATCGCTTTCTCCTTCTTCTTCTTCTCTCAGATTGATTCACCACAGCGAATAATAAAAAAAAAAGGAAAGACGTATCAAAAATAGTGAAAGGGAACGATCATGGCGGCGAGACATGCCCAAGTTAAAGGTTTTACTCCATATCTTTTATAACCCTAGGGTTTAGAGATTGATTTCGAGGCTCTTATTATAGGTTTTGATCAGTAATTTTACAGATAGTCCCGTCCATTTCAAGAACCGTCGCACTCTTTGGGATATCGGAAACCTCACTTCTCTTCCCGGAGTCGAAGGAGGAAAGATCCGTATAAACGTTTGAGATAAAAAGGTTCGTTTTTTATTTTTTTATTTATTTATTTTTTTTTGAGAAAGGGCTCTTTTTTTATTTATTTATTGCAAACCTTGTTTTCACTTTTGAGAGTGCATATGATCGTTGAATCTGACTCTGTTTTGTTGTCTCTTTTACCAAATCAGCAAATTAATCTAGACAAAAGCTTCGGTTCTTGAATCTTGATGGTGCTCTTGTACCCACGATTTGCTGATAGTTAAGGTTCGTTTTATTTTTTGGGAAATCTTGTTTCTGATCTTTCGGAGCGCATATGGCTGTTGAACCTGACTCTGTTTTTCTTCCTTACTAAAAACAGCAGACCAAGCTTCACTGATCTACACCGCCATGATCCCCTTTTCACCGTAGTTGATCCACGTTGTCGTAGAGCCATCGATGCTACACCGTTGACGTTTCGTGATGTGGAGCGCGTGGTCAATATAATAAGGTTTAGTGCCTTATTTCTCTTATAATTAACCCATTCTAATCATAATCCCTAGATTTAGTCATGAATTGCGATTAATTTGAAGGTTTTTTGTTTCACCATCAACGACCTAAATCACCTTCGTTGTTGATGATGATGATGTTTATTACGACATTGACGGGTTTTGTGTAAAAAGTGGTAGCTTTTATCCCTTGCCGTTTTCATCGAATATTCCCTAAATTATTTGTCTTTATAAGCGTAAGAGTGTTTAGCGAATTACGTTTAATTTTAAGGTGTTTTATAGATTTTGTTTCTAAGTTGCAGTAAATCCGGTGCAAGGAAAATTTAGACGTGTTAATTTAGTTTATTTAGAACGGATGTGAGAAAAACTAAGGCATTAACTTTTTTTAGGCTAAACTTTTTTAGGCTAAGCCCAGTATCAGAAAACAAGAAAGTTTAACTTTTTTTCTTGGGTTTTTGTTTCTAGTTTGCAGTTGCGTCGTCTTCAGCCATTGACATCACCCACCTTCCGCGATTCGAGTAGATGCCTCATTCGTCAAAACGCAGGTAATTTCTCCTCTCGACAGATCTTTACATGATTACAGTATTTTATTCATAAAAATTGCTTTTAACCTATTTTCTTTTAGATTCGTATATTTTCGTTTCTTGCTTTTTCGAAAACAAAAAAGGGTTTTTGAATCTTGTTTGCAGTCGCGTAGTCTTTCTTACATGTGTACATAACTTAGAGTTGTTCAGTTTCTGATTATTCATCGAAAAATAAGAAAGTGACGTGTTGCAGTTCTGTGAAGATTTTCAAAGATTCAGGCGCATCAAGATTATAGAGATTGGTTTTAACCTATCATCGTTTAAATTCGGGTACGTGTTTCTTGTTTTACGAAATACATCTTTTTGGGTTAGATAGCAGTTGTCGATGGGATCAGCCCAATTTTGAAATATTAGGTTTGTTACTTGGGCTTTTACTATTATCTAGAATTTAAAATCAATCTGATAGCCCAATAAACATATACATACATTTTGAAATATTAGGTTTGCTACTTGGGCTTTTACTATTATCTAGAATTTCAAATCAATCCGGTAGCCCAATAAACATATACATACGTTTTGAAATAATTAGGTTTATTGTTACTTAGGCTTGATTATACAAGTTAACACTCTGTTTAGATTTTGAAATAATAAGCCTTAGCCCATATTTTCATTTATTACTCAGGCCCGTTAGACGTTAGATTCTATCTGCATTTGAAGTCGTTGGGCTAAACCCATTTAAAATATACGAATATCAATATTTGCGTTCTTCATTTTCTTTGCATGTTTTATATTTCATTTTGCTTACTTGTTTTCACTATAACATTTTCAACTTTACGAATATAGATTTTTAACCTTCAGTTTTTAAAACTTATGATCACCTACACTAACTTTTTCAGTAGTTAAGTAAAAAGTTCGGCTTTCCAAGTTTAATAATTTCTAAGAACTTTTGTTTCTTTAATTTTATTTTACATGTTTTAGTTTGATCAATTTTTTAGGGTTTAGGGTTTAGGGTTTAGGGTTTAGGGTTTAGGGTTTAGGGTTTAGGGTTTAGGGTTTAGGGTTTAGGGTTTAGGGTTTAGGGTTTAGGG
>CAKOAT010235488.1:52920-73174 GCA_932364175.1 Eruca vesicaria subsp. sativa | reverse complement strand
TTAACCTTCATGTTGTCCATAGTTGGCAACCATTGCATTCCAAGTATCACATCCGCGTTCCCCAACTCCAGCGGAAGAAAACTGGAACAAAGGGAGCAACCCTGCAGCAACAGAAGTAGGTTTCTACACACTCCACTTCCCTGAACCGTAATGTTGCCTCCTATCAACACCCCGAATTCCTTTCCACTGTCTGGAACAAGTTCCAACTTCCTCACGAGTGATAACGACACAAAGTTGTGAGTGGCGCCACAATCGATCATCACCACTACCTCCACTCCGTTTATCTTCCCCTTCAATTTAATGGTTTGATGTGACGACACCCCCATCATTGTGTTGAGGGATAGCTCAGCTAGTTCCGCGATCTCCACTGGATTTTCTTCGATCTCCGTAGGTTCCTCCAGAAACTCCTCCTCCGTTTCATCCTCATTAATCATCATAACTGTCAACTCCGGGTAAGGACATCGGTGCCCTCGATGGTATATTTATCGTCACAGCGAAACTCCTCCTCCGTTCCATTTTGCTATCTCTGCCGGCGTGAGCCATCGAAAAGGAGCTTTCAACCGGTTGTGAGTTTCTGGACCCTTTCCTCCCTTTTGGCCCGTATTGGGTTGGTTATTGGGCTTAATTTTATTGTTGTTGTTTTGGGCCCCTGTTGCTCCGCTTTTGTTGGGTTGGGCCTTCACCGGGTTGTTACGAGCCCCTTTGCTACCTCCGATCAACGTCTCTGCCATCTCATCTCTCCCATATGACCATTCTTCCACCTTAGAGGAGACCTCCATCATCTTCGTTAACCTCTGAGGCTCAAAAATCCTGACCCCCGCTCTGATTTTTGGTTTTAACCCATTCATGAATGCCATCTGCCGAACCTTCTCCATCAGCTCCAGTGCGTTCGACGCCAAGGCAATGAAATCGCGATGGTTCGCCTTCCTCGTCTCCTCCTGGCGTATCATCAATAGTTGTTCACCTGCGGTGGTATCCTGCTCCGGCGAATAATGTTCGAGAATACGCGTCTTCATATATTCCCAGCTAAGGAAAGGGTTTTGTTCCTTCTCCCATCGATATCACATTAGTGCCTCTCCCGTTAAACAGATCCTCACCGCCTTCAACTTCTCTTCCTCCGTCATATCTCCCAACTCGAAAAATTGCTCGACTCGCAACATCCAGTTCTCCGCCTCTTCTCTGATGAACACATGTATTTTGAGCCGGCGCATCAACGGGTCTCGTTCTTCCTCCCAAGGTCGTCGTGAGATAGTCCGATCGGTTCCCCTGTCACCTTCTTTTCTTCGCTGGAACAAAGATTCCAAGTTTACCGTCAGATCCTCAGCGACCCCCTTGTCCCTCCCACCTCCTCTTCCTGAGGAGCTTCCTGCTTGGAGTTCTCCGGTTTGGGTCGAAAACGTACTTGACGCGGCGGTTTTCACATTCTCCCGCTTCTCTGCCACCTCACGCATATGTTGTTCCACCCACAAGCTCATCTTATTCATCTGGAGTCTCATTTGATTTCTTCCAGACTTCTCTCCATGGTGGCGATCTTACAGACCTCGACGTGCAGATCCTCCACCGATCTCTCCAAATCAACCTTCTTCTGTGGCGCCATGTTCCCGTATCGTTACGAGCTCTGATACCAATTTTTTACGTGTACTTGTAAATACTGAATTAAAGAAGATATTATTGATATATTTCCTCAAAGATCAATGTTTACAAGTGACTGAAAGAATATTCAAGAGTTCTCTCACCTCTCCTATGGTTTATCGACTAATCACTCGATGACCTTTCTCTCCATACATTCATAACTTAAATAACAACGTAAAAGAAAGTAACAGCTCAATAAGATTCCTCAACGGATCCGTTAAGCAGTCACGTGGAATGTTCCCTCAGGTGGTTATTCGCAGACTTCTAATATTCCCTTCTAGAAGAGTGCCACTTCACCACTCCTAGAAATGACCTCTCACTCCTCAAGCTAGTTTGACTCTTGGGTCTTACTCTTCTCCCTTCGAGGATATTGAAAAAGAATTGGTGGATGACGTGCTTCGTACATAACAATGAACTAAGAAGAGAAAGTACCCAGGAGATTTAACTTCTGGTGGTGGTGGTGAAGGTCGCAAGAACAAACCTCAGTCGCTCATATATCTTTACCGCCGTCGTCCTCTTCATCTGTCTTCTCCGTATATGCTACTCAGGAAGAGAAGCTCCACAGTGGGTTAGACTCTGTCAAAACGCCATCAGATTCAAAACAGAGAAAGAGGGAGATATATATATATATAGATAAGAGAGTGAGAGAGAGAGAGAGAGAAAAAGAGAGAGAGAGAGAGAGAGAGAGAGAGAGAGAGAGAGAGAGAGAGAGAGAAGATATGACCTGATGGTGGAGAGTCGTCGGTCTTCTTCCCCGATCCAACCCACGGAGCTTGGATCCGTTCACAACTTATGATCATCCTCCTTGTTGTCAATCGAGAAGAAGAAGAGAAAGATATAGTCTAAGTGGGATACGTTTTCGGTTTCCAGAGAGAGTGATACTCCTCTTTTTTTTAAGTCCCTATAGAAGACTAATTTTTTTCTAAGTTCAATATAGAAAGTGTTCTAACATTGAGGGGAAAAAGTAAGTATTTGGCGCTTGTCTATTTTTCGTCTAAGTATTGGCAGAATTAGTTCTCGCCTACTAATTTTACAAAATAACATTACTAAACTGTTATTAATATAAATTGAAAAGAAAAATTGATCTTTCATAGCAGTCATGAAAACAATATCTTTTTTTGTTGTAGTGCCTTTCGAGAATGTGAGATAACAAACTAAGTCCCACATTGGAGAATTAGACAAGGAGAGTCTAATATATAAAGAGATGTCCAACTCTAATAGTACGAGGCCTTTTGAAAAAGGAAACCAAAAGTAAATCCATGCGGGCCAGCCTATTAGGCCCAAAGTGGACAATATCGTACTAATATGAAAATATAGAGTTGGACATGGGCCCTCACATTTCCAACAAATGGTATCAGAGCGGTTGACGAGAAATCTGCAAGAAGACCAAAATACCCTTTGAGAGATGAGTGGGTATCCTATGAGTTAGGAATGAGAGGTCTGTGGTAGAAATCAAGTCAGAAGATCCTGAAAGTTAGTTGTGGGACATGAGATGAATGTGATCCTTAGTTTGAGGGGGAGAATGTGAGATAACAAACTAAGTCCCACATTGGAGAATTAGACAAGGAGAGTCTAATATATAAAGAGATGTCCAACTCTAATAATACGAGGCCTTTTGGAAAGGAAACCAAAAGTAAATCCATGCGGGCCAGCCTATTAGGCCCAAAGTGGACAATATCGTACTAATATGAAAATATAGAGTTGGACATGGGCCCTCACAATTCCAACAGAGAATGTATGATTATGTATATGTTTTGTGGATACACAACTTAGACGAAGATATGTGATCAAGTCGCTATTTGTTTTCACAATGGAAAGCCCCACAAAAAACGAAGAAGGGCTTCATCGCCAGGAAAAGAACTTGAACCTAAAAGACTTCAGAACTTTACCATTCTCTTGAAAGCCATTAACGTAACCACCGATCAAATCTGCTCTGCCTTGGAAAACAGTAAGCTAAGATCAGCTCGAATCGATCTGTTGCGAACCTTATGTTGGATTAAGCTTGAAGATTACTTGAGTTATAAGTAATTATCCTAAACCTACCAAGTTATGGATAATAGGAGTAATCAATATCTTTAGGAGTTATCTAAATATATTTCCTATTAGGTTTAGGACTTATCAAATCCCTATATAAGAATATGCAAGTGTGTTGCATAGCTTAACGTTGTTGTGGGATCAAAGCTTAAGTTTTTGAGTCAGTTTTCTTGAGCATTAATAAAGAGAGTCATTCTTTATATTTGATCTTCTGATTTACATAAGTTTGAGTTCTATATTTGGTATCAGAGCTTGAAAGATGGGAGAGATCATACCTGCAAACGTAAAGATGAAAGATATTACAGGATCGTCTATGATGAAGTGTCCGATACTAACGTCCAGCAACTACACTGTGTGGGCTATTAGAATGAAGCTTGTGTTACAAATAAATAAGGTTTGGGAGGTGATCGAAGATGAAGAAACAGCCGCAGCAGACAAGAATTGTTTGGCAAAAGCTTTACTGTTTGGATCCATACCAGAGACTCTTATTCTTCAAGTTGGAGAGCTCGATTCTACAAAGAAGGTGTGGGAAACAATTAAAGCAAGACATGTGGGTGCAGAAAGAGTTAAGGAGGCTAGGCTACAAACCCTGATGCGTGACTTCAATCGACTCAAGATGAAAGACAGCGATTCTATTGATGATTTTGGAGGAAAACTTGCTGAGATTGCATCTAAAGCTACTGCTTTGGGAGTAAGCATCAAAGAACCAAAGATGGTCAAGAAATTCTTATCAAGCCTCCCTCGAAAAAACTACATCCACATTGTAGCGTCTCTCGAACAAGTCTTAGACTTAAACACTACAAGCTATGAAGATATAATGGGACGCATGAAGGCATATGAGGAACGTATAAAAGAAGAAGAGGAACCACAGCAGAATCAAACCAAGCTTATGTATGCAAATAATGATGGACATGCTGGACAGAGTAATCAAGATAACCAGAGAGGTTATAACAGAGACTCACGGTATAGAGGACGAGGAGGACAAGGTCCATGGAATAGAGAAAGAGGTCGTGGAAGAGGAGGCAGAGACACATCTAGAGTTATGTGTTACAGATGTGACAAGCTCGGTCATTATGCCTCAGATTGTCCAGATCGACTACTGAAATTACAAGAAGCAGAAGAGAACAGAAGTGAAACACAGGATGCTGATGAACTTATGTTGCACGAAGTCGTGTATCTTAATGAAGATGGGATAATACCAAGTAAGTACGAGGATAATACAAGTGAAGACAATACTTGGTACTTAGATAACGGGGCTAGCAATCATATGACGGGAGATAAGCGTTACTTCAGACTTCTTGATGCATCCATCAAGGGTAAAGTTAAGTTTGGTGATGACTCTAGAATAGACATCAAAGGGAAGGGGTTTATAGAGTTTGTTGACAGAAACGGTGAAACTCGAACAATGACAGAAGTATATTACATTCCAGATTTGAAAAGCATATCATCTCTCTTGGACAAGCTACAGAGTCCGGCTGTGATGTCAGATTGAAAGGAGAATACTTAACGATGCATGACCGCGATGGAAAGCTACTTGTAAAAGCAGCTAGGGGGCGTAACAGACTCTACAAGGTCCGTATGGGGTTAATAGATGAGCTATGTCTGCAAACTTCAGTGACAGGAGACTATCATAAGTGGCACTCAAGACTAGGGCATGTGAATCAAGAAACAATAAAATACATGATTCAGGGAAAGCTAGTTAAGGGTGTACCACAAGTAAAGTTTGAGAAGGAGGTTTGTGGATCTTGCATGCTTGGGAAACAAGCAAGAATGGCGTTTCCAAAATCAACAACTTATAGAGCAACAAAAGTCTTGGAACTTGTTCACGGTGACTTGTGCGGTCCCATTACACCTAATACTGCTGCTGGAAACAGATACATCTTCGTTCTTGTGGATGATCACTCGAGATATATGTGGTCGATATTACTCAAAAAAAAGAATGAGGCGTTTACCAAGTTTAAGAACTTCAAAGAGATAGTGGAACGAGATTCTGGAGAAAAAATACAGACTTTCAGAACAGATAGAGGGGGTGAATTTGTCTCTAATGAATTCAATCTTTTCTGTGAAGTGTCAGGAATCAAGAGGCATCTCACTGCCCCATACACTCCTCAACAGAACGGAGTAGTGGAGAGGCGTAATAGGACATTATTGGAGATGGTGAGAAGTATTTTAAAGGACATGAGAATGCCTAACTCGATGTGGGGAGAAGCAACATGTCACTCTACTTATCTTCTAAACAGGATTGGAACGAGATCATTGAAGAATATGACTCCGTATGAAGTTTTCAAGAAGAAGAAACCCAACATAAGCCACCTACGCGTTTTTGGTTGCATAGGATACACAAAAGTTGACACACCACACTTGAGAAAGCTCGACGACAGAACTCGGATATTAGTTCACCTTGGTACGGAACCTGGTTCAAAGGCATACCGTATGTACGAGCCTAAGACACGGAGGATTGTGGTGAGTCGTGACGTAGTATTTGATGAATCAAAAGGCTGGAACTGGAGTTCAAATCACAATGAAGAAATCAGAGTAGGAAGCTTTAAGATTTCCTTTGGAGAGTTTGGTAATCACGGAATAGAAGAAGATAACTCAGAAGAAAAGGAAGAAGAAGAAGGAAAACTTGAAAGTCACGAGATGGATGATAAGAGTGAGGAAGAAACAGAGGATGAAGCTCCGGTTTTAAGAAGATCTCAGCGACAAATATCTGCCCCTAAAAATCAGGATGATTATGTTCTGATGATTGAGGAAGAAGAAGGCGAACTATTGCTCAATCTGATAAATCATGAGCCAAGAAACTTTAAAGAAGCACAGGAGTTAAGCGAGTGGGTCAAAGCCTGTGAAGAAGAGATTAGCTCCATTGAGAAAAATGGAACTTGGGAACTCATAGATCTTCCACATGGAGTTAAGGCAATTGGCCTGAAGTGGGTTTTCAAACTTAAAAGAAATGCAGATGGGAGCATCAATAAGTACAAAGCAAGGCTAGTAGCAAAGGGGTATGTTCAAGAGTATGGTATAGACTTTGATGAATTCTTTGCGCCTGTAGCACGTATAGAAACAATACGACTACTCATAAGTCTAGCAGCTTCAAGAGGTTGGGAGATACATCACCTTGATGTCAAAACAGCCTTTCTTCATGGAGAGTTAAAAGAAAACGTGTATGTCACTCAACCTGAGGGTTTCATAGTCAAGAAATCAGAAAGGAAAGTTTATAAGTTAAAGAAAGCGATGTATGGTCTTCGACAGGCACCAAGGGCATGGAACAATAAGTTTAATCAAATTCTGAAAGAGTTACAGTTTATCAAGTGTGAAAAGGAGCCTTCTGTATACCGGAGAGAAACAACTAGAGGACTGATACTTCTTGCAATCTATGTTGATGACCTGTTTGTTACAGGTACAAGTATTGATATGATCAATGAGTTTAAGATAGAGATGTCTACTAAGTTCGAGATGAGCGATCTAGGAAGGTTATCTTATTATCTTGAATAGAAGTTCATCAACATGAAGAGGGTATCACATTAAACCAGAAGCGATATGCATTGAGAATCTTAGAGGAAGCTGGTATGAAGCACTGCAACTCGTGTCACATACCAATGGAAGCAGGACTCAAACTCTCGAAGGCAGCAACAGAAGATGACATTGATGCTACTAGCTACAGGAGAAATGTTGGTTGTTTGCGTTATTTACTTCACACCAGACCAGATTTGTCATACTGCGTTGGTGTCTTAAGTAGATATATGCAGAGGCCGAAGACATCACATGGAGTAGCAATGAAACAATGTCTGAGATATTTACAAGGAACTGCAACATTTGGGATCAAATTTGCTCGGACAAGCTCGAAGGAGATCAAGCTAGTAGGATACAGTGATAGCAGCCATAACGTTGATCCAGATGATGGGAGGAGTACCACAGGGCATATATTTTATGTCGGCAATAGTCCCATCACCTAGTGTTCACAGAAGCAAGAGACAGTCGCACTGTCATCATGTGAAGCCGAGTTTATGGCTGGAACAGAGGCAGCATGACAAGCCGTTTGGTTACAGGATTTGCTAGCTGCGATCATGGGGTTCGCGAGCAAACGAGTGGTGATCAAGATTGACAATCAGTCAGAAATTGCTCTGACCAAGAACCCAGTGTTTCATGGTCGAAGTAAGCACATCCACACTCGTTTTCATTTCATAAGGGAATGCGTAGAGAAGGAGCAGATTGAGGTTGAGCACATACCGGGACAAGAACAAAAAGCAGACATTTTGACAAAGGCATTGGCGAGAATAAGGTTCAAGGAGATGAGAGAGCTCATAGGAGTTCAAGATGTGGAGAAGAGTGAGTTCAAGCTTAGGGGGGAGATTGTTGGATTCAGCTTGAAGATTACTTGAGTTATAAGTAATTATCCTAAACCTACCAAGTTATGGATAATAGGAGTAATCAATATCTTCTGGAGTTATCTAAATATATTTCCTATTAGGTTTAGGACTGATCAAATCCCTATATAAGAATATGCAAGTGTGTTGCATAGCTTAACGTTGTTGTGGGATCAAAGCTTAAGTTTTTGAGTCAGTTTACTTGAGCATTAATAAAGAGAGTCATTCTTTATATTTGATCTTCTGATTTACATAAGTTTGAGTTCTATACCTTATCTGATTTTAAACTGTTATTTTGTTTGAGAGGAAGGTTGGATTTACAGAAACTAGGACCATTGGTGAAGATGATGCCAACTAAGGAAGAGTTGAAAGCTATGTAGTTACAAAAGAGTAGTAAATGAGCTTGGCTCTGTTGAGAAATTTCCCAGGGCGTTTGTGGGAGGATTATTTGCATTTCAAGGAGCTGGAGCAATGCTTTATAGAGAGACGTTTGAACATGGAGTGATTCATCTCAGAAACTCCTCAATGCGTGAGGTATTACTGTGTTCGTTATGTTCATTTGTTAATTTATTGCGTTACAAGATAGGGTGATTAATACAAAGTACATAATTAGGAAGCTTGCAAGGAGCTTAAGTCAAGCATGTTCCTGAAGCTTTAGAAGTTGTCCTTCAGATGGGGAACAAGATGAATGTAGGAACTACACGTGGGGGTGGAAAAGCCTTCAAAGGTTTAATATGTATTATAGTGTGGAATAAAATTTAAAATAATTTAGAATATTTTTAATAAAAAATGCTGCAAATGTTGTAAATGTGGTAAGATGTAGTTTAATATGTATTTTGTTACTTTTAGTTTTAAAAAAAAAATATTTTTATGTAAAATAATATATATAGAAATATTGTAATTATGTCTTGGTGCTTTATAAACACATTTTAAAACAAATTATTTAATATTTTTAAAAATATCATTTATTTTGATGTATTCTATATTGTATTGAGATAGTTTAATCTATCTTTATAATCTGTTACAATAAAAAGTTAATATAATTATTATTTATAAATAAGGATTAAAATATTTTGAAAATCTGATTCGTGTATAAATGTTTAATACTAACAAGTTGATCAAATCAAATCTTTTATTTAATAATATAGGCCAGCATGTTAAGATTTGGTAGTTGAAAAATATTTACTTACTATGAAAATTTGATGGTATAAATTTGATATAAACAAAGAAAATATGGTAGTTATAATAATAAAACTATTTGCTAAATTTAAGAAAATGTAGGATGATTTTGCTTAGATTTTAGTTTAATATATTTGAAATATAATTACTCTGAAAAATAAATGATGAGATATATTGTTTAAATTTCACATAATCAATTGTATTGGTAGATATATTACATGAAAATATTATATCATATATATTTTCAAATATAGTTTATCTATATTTAAAAAAAATATATATAGTTACAAACACACAATCTTAAACGTGTAAGCATATATGATATAATATATTTAGAACTTTTTTTTGAAAAAAATGGTCATGATGGATTTTGAGCTTTATTAATTACGTAGATATACAAATATTTACTCAAAAATATTCTGAATATATTGAGTTTACGATGTGTATCATACAACCNATCTATATTTAAAAAAAATATATATAGTTACAAACACACAATCTTAAACGTGTAAGCATATATGATATAATATATTTAGAACTTTTTTTTGAAAAAAATGGTCATGATGGATTTTGAGCTTTATTAATTACGTAGATATACAAATATTTACTCAAAAATATTCTGAATATATTGAGTTTACGATGTGTATCATACAACCATTAAACGTACATTTAATTCTTATAAATATCAACTTCCTCATTTCAAAAGAGCTACTTAAGAACCTACATCGGGTAAAAAATTATATACACATGGAGTTTAACTGGTAATCATTAAACGTTATGAAAAATCTATATCCTAATAGGACAGTTTAGTCTCTCCTGTGGCTGTCCACGTCAGCAGATTTATGGGACCCATTTTTATTTATTTTATTTTATTTTTTCCTTTGTCGCGTGGGCCTTGGTTCGATAAAAACCATATATTGTTCAATGTTTTATTCTTTGTGGGCTTTATTGGCCCTTTAAAATGATATGGTTTCCTTATTGTCTTGAAGTCTGCGGGTTTCTCAATCGTTTCCCATTGTTATGGTTACTCCAATTGATAATCATATTCCTCTACGTAGTTACCATCACTGATAATTTTCTACATCCAATTTGTACGATTCGATTTCATGTTGATGTTCTTTGAAAGATTTTACAGAGAAACATGTATGATTCTTTTGGCCTTTTCAAAGTTCTGAGAATATTAGACATACTCAGTTTTTTTTTTCCGTGATAACATGTTTGACTATTGCACAGGCTTGTATCTATCGTGAAGAGAAGAATGTTGTAGACTTGTATATCATGCTTCCTAGATAATCCAGGTGAGGAAAAAATGTCAATATATGTTATTCAGAAATTTTGTATTTGAAACTTCCATGGTTATAAATTTGTTCCCTTTGTGCGTTATGATTTCTGAAACAATTTCTTTCCACCGGTAATCGCTTCCACAAGCAAGGATTGGGAGTAGTAAGGTCAGGTATTTCTGTTTTATCCCTCAAGTGTTGTTTTAGTGTCCTCATCATACATGGTCATATTCTCAAAAAGTGGACTTCTTTGTATACCATAGGTTGCACGCTGTAATCAATGAGCTCGACTCTCTGAAATCGGAATTCGATAGGAGAGTGGATGAACTGAATAAAGACGACGATGAATCCTTTTACATTGGAAGAGGTTTCCAGGTGGTATCTTATAGTTCAGATACTGTTGAATGTCTCCATGTCCACGGAGATTCATACTCCAGACCTGATACTTACAAGGTTTAAGAATTAGAATTACCATTTTTTGTTGAATTTATGATTGCATCCTTAAGATACATGTGCTTTCTTACCAGTATTGTCTTCTTTTTTCTTCCGCTGTATTATCAATGTAAGGCCGACAACATCTCAAGGCACATATAACACCTAATCTGACTTCATCTTTAAGTCTTACACCCGTTGACCAGCAATTCCAAAAGCTGTGAGTATTCTCCTTTTAGTGGTTTTTTGTCAGTATTTCTGTTTATTGGAAGCCAATCACCATAAGTTCTTTGATCATTTGGACACCCTGAGAAACAGAGGCATGCATACCCTTATATCTCATTGCTCTTCTTGCTTTTTCTCTGTCTGCTTCTGCAACCACAATAATTTTGGTGATGTTTGGGTCATTAATTCATATTAGCATAAAATTTGTCATTCCATGGATACTATTGCCAATATTAAGTCTTGCTCTATTATTTTCTCATGCCTCCTCTAAGAGTTTTGTAGATACCATGGGACAACAAATTGCTGTCCATCAGTAGTCATACTAAAGATCCCTCAGAATATATGCAAGGTAAGTGTTTATATACCATTCAAGATGGTTATTTGTAAATATTATAGGATTTTTCTGTGATCTTAATTATTACAATCAATTTTTCTACTGTTTCCATGTCACAGTGAAAGTATTTGATACCCATACCTTTACATGGTCAATGTTGAAGACATATGGGAAATCACCGGTATCTTCGCTTCTCACATGTTATTTCAATTTTCACTTTGGTTTTTTGAACTGAAACTTTGTTTGTCATTTTCTTTTGCTTTTAAGTTTCGAGTGAAGGCCAGTCAGTCACAGTCGTGGGTAAAACCTTGGTGATATTTGGTCGGCAAGATGGGGGTGATAACAAGAGTGGTAGGCTTACGCATGTTTCCTTGGAGATTCTCTGTTTTCAACTCTGCATT
Source organism: Eruca vesicaria subsp. sativa (assembly GCA_932364175.1). Classification (NCBI taxonomy): domain Eukaryota; kingdom Viridiplantae; phylum Streptophyta; class Magnoliopsida; order Brassicales; family Brassicaceae; genus Eruca; species Eruca vesicaria. Next base: position 61,293 of record CAKOAT010235488.1, on the reverse strand, counting down.
TTCTGTTTATCACCCCGGGTGACGTTAACAATTTCTTCCAAGTACCAAATTTCAGTATAAAAAGAATATAATCTTTCCAAGTGAATGTTACTATTATATGCCCTGCAAAGTTTGTTGCAATAGTATGTGTCTGGTTAACGTAACGTGTGAGTTTATGAGTATTATGAGTTTATATTCGCAACCAATTTGCTCACATCTAATTCTACGCTTCTATTTTATCCACTAAAACCATACATTATATGATTTACCTTCATCATGAAACTTCTATTTCTATCCTACATAATTACTTTCTTATAAACCACTATGTCTATATTAAGTAAAACACTTTAATCCACCTCTTATAACATTTTTAAACTATAACAACACATATATTTATTAACATCGCCGCACTTGCGCGGTGCTACACCTCTTGTTATATAAATTGTCAAGAATGAACTCACAGCAACTAACGAATATAAAAATTAATATTTTACATATTTTTTTTTATAAATTTCATCACCACCCAAGATCTAATACTTTTGTAAATAAAATTTACATAGTCTAATCATACATTAATATTCACAACCAACAAAAAAATCTAGGAAATCTGTAAAATTCCCTATTTATTTTGTACATATCAAAAATGTCATAGACGGAAGCATCAATAGAGAATTCCAAATATTATAATTCCCTTATAAATCAACATAATAAACAAACCACAAGATCTGTAAATAAATATCAACATTCAGAAATAAAATTCCCTATTTATTTTGCACATTTACGCCTACACTTGCGGAACAAGCAGAAAATTTTATAGTTTCCTATTTCAAATCTTTCACAGTGTATTTAAGGAAAACATAATACATTATGACACACAAAATTTAAATTAACACCAACCAAGTATTAATATATCCTATATTATGGGCTTTTAACAATAAAAAAAAATCAGCAAAATATTCTTTGATTTTTATTCGGCCGTAATATGCCTTGCAGGATGCCCTTAGGGTTTTTTCCCTCCACTATATATTCTACCCGACTTTAACTTGCATTCTACACATTTTTTTATGAGTCACCTCACACAAAACATGTCTGCTAACAAAATATTTCATTTGATCAGCGATCTCAAAAACCATTTAAGGATGCGTGGTGTGTTCAAGTGAAACTGATTCACTCATGGATACAAAACCCACCTTACGCTGATGAAACATTAGAGATGGTTTTAGTTGATGAAACTGTTAGTTCTATTATCTTAGTATATTTGAATTTTGTAAAAAAATATTTTATTTCTGATACAATCATTTGTTGTTATTATGGTGTTACAATTCAGAGCTTGTGCAAGAGAACTCACATTAAGGGAGTTCAATGCAACCTTCCTCTTGGAAAATATCGTATTGTTCAGAACATGAAGATATCTAGAACCGGTGGAAAATACAAAATAACCAAACTGGGTTATAAGATGAATATCACAAACGTACTGTTTTTGCAGACTCGTATCTCACTGACGATAGCAGCTTTTTATCTCAAGCAAGTTACGAAAAGATATTGAATGGAAGTGCTGATCCTAAGTGTCTTATTGATATAAAATTTTGAACTGCTCTTTCTAAGATTATTTTTATCTTTTCAATACTACATACTCTGACTAGCTTTAGTGTTTTTACATGTGACAGACATAATAGTCCAAGATATCGACATTGATGAAGTTCAGATCATCCAATTCCATAATTAGGATATGAAACGGATTCTATTTTGCATACGAGACAACATGTATTGTAGTTAATGCAATATATCACAGTAGATCGCAACTTAGACTGATTTCAATATAAAATAGTGTTTTCATCTGTTTAAAAAAAGTTGTAACAATTTGGCATGTTGTATGTGGGGACGTTATGTTGAGCAAATTGAACATCATCTTCAAAAACATATTGGTGAAGACATTGTTTGTGTGATGAGATTTGCTAAAATCGGTGAATTTGGAGGTAAAAAAAATTAATTATATTATTTAATATTAAATATTATGATTCTATTTGATTTAATTTTAACCAATATAATAGGTGAAGTTCAAATAACAAATGCATTTGATGCATTACTTTTGGATCTCAATCCAACTTTGGCTGAGGCACTGGATTTCAAACAGAAGTAAAATATTTAACTCAACTGTATTTTGACTTACTAATACTTTAAAATTTACCATTTTTAATTTGATATATTTTTTTAACAAATGTAATCAGGCTAAAAAAATTAGTGCTTCCTCTTGCTGGGAATGAAAAAATGATGCGGAAAAAAGAAATCTCATAGTTGCTGATGATTGGGATGATGTTCGTGTCATCTTGATTTCTGAGTTACAGGAAACTGCTGAGGTTTATTTTAAAAGAAACGTAAGTTGAATGATGTAGGATGATTTTTTTCTGTAGGTCGAGAACGTTGAGATCATATATTCGGTTGAATCAATTGATACTGATTGGGCATGGTATTATTTTGGATGTAAGAATTGTGGCAAAATTGTTATTGGGATCAAGAAGGTATGTGTCTGGGAAGCTTAATAAACCTTTGCTCTGTTGCGCTGGGTGTCGTGCCAATGTTTCTAATGTCGTTCCAAAGTAAGATTGTTTGTTTTTTTGTCCAAATTAACTTTTTATCTATAAGTTTATATACCAAAAATTATAATTACATTTTGTCCTAACACTAAATTATCATGGCAGATTAAAACTTCATTTGATTGTTCATGATGCAACCGGAAACTTTAAACTCGTGTTACTTGGCTCTATTGCAAAAATCATTATCGGTTTTGATGGACATGACCTTTGGGATGGTTCTTATGAAGAGGTAAGTTTGTGTCTATACATTTATGATACAAAAACTTTCTTATCTAAATTTATATTTTTCATATTGAAGATCCTGAAAATTTGCCTCAACCACTACAAGATTTGATGGACAAATCATTATGTTTCGGTATCTATTCCTCTGATCTCAGATCCGAGATCTATAAGGTTTCAAAGGTATGGTTTTGAGGTATTATTCAGAAAGTTGAAATGGAATCAGACCCAGTAACCCTTATAGAAGGTAGTTCATCCACTTTGTCTTCTGGTGGGGTACGTATTTCTGAATTCTAGAATGATACGATTTGATGTTATATAACGTTTTAAATTTTTGTTATTTCTATGCAATGTAGGTTATGTTGCAGGATGTTGACAGTCATGCACCATCAGAAGATTGTGTAACTCATTTCTCAAAAAGGAAAGAATCTGATTCAGAACTGGCAGACATAACATCTACTTCAAAAAAGTTGTGCACTTTCACAATCAAGACTGAAAAAATTAAGCTCGATTAGTCTTTTCGAAGTATCTATGTTTCTTCCTTTGAGTGTTTTTATTTTCAGTTTTTACTGATTAGACTTCTGGAATTAAAAAATGGTAATGTTGCTGGCCTACCTATGTTTCTTGCATTGAGTGTTTTCATTTTCCAATTTTGCTTCAGTTGTTTGTTTCTGCAGTTTAAGTATTTAATAAGTCATTATTATTTATTAAGGATTCTTTGTTGTCCGATCATTTATAATAATAAAAATGTGATTTCCTTGGTTTATAATTTCTACCAAAATTCAAATCAACTAAGTTTACTAACCAAACAACTTAGCATATTTTATTGTTCGTCTATTAAGCAATAATATTGTTTCAAAGTATTGGTTAGCTTAGAGTTTCAAAATCTGTAGTGGAAAAAATTAATTGTGCCATTCAATATAGAGCCAATTTGTGTGTTTCTCCTGCATATATAATCATAAAATAATAAAATATGAACATATAAATATTTTCCCGAAATTTGAGAGGGCCACAATTATGATATCTTAGTAAATATCAGCAAATATCGATTAATATATTTAATAATAGATACCAACTTTAATGAACAAGTATTCATTTAACATATATACACTTTGAAAATTTTGGAACCCTAATATGAAGCCACTTTTCTTTATTGCTACAACTTTTTGAGAAAAAATGTTGGTATTGAGTTGCAATCACAATCATCACGTCAAACACCCATTGCTATATGAAACACCTAAGGTGAAATCGTCTACTCACGTATTCTGAAAAGGAAAAGAGTGGAGAGGGGGGGGGGTTCATGGTAATGGAAAAGAAAATCTTCCTCCCAGTTCTACTTCTGATAGACAAATCAGTCATGCAGCCTTACAGAACCAATACCACTTCGTGATTGCTTGAGTTCTACTGTGCCATTGACATCTGTTTTTAATAAGATTTACCAGACCATCAGATCCTCACAACATACAACCACCTTTGACCCATTACATACTACACAGGGTCGTAAGTCGGCTTCACCTCACACACCATCTACTGCTCCAGTTCTTTTGTTTGGTTAGCCTATTGTTTATAAATACTATTTCTCAAGCAATTACTTTTCTCTTCGGTTGTTCTAACATCGTAATTTTATACCTGCTTAGGTGTGGATTAGACTCTAAACCAACCATCATGTTCAACAGTTCATAGAAATTGTTTGTCAGTGCGAATTGTGAGTATGTGTTTACTTACTAATATTTACTGTAACTATCTGTAGTGTCGTCATTCAGTCCAAATTCTCGAGTTACAACACCTCTATTCCAGAATATTAAGAAAAGAAGAAAGACCCCTACGTTCTGTCTTGAATGATATTACCAATATTTCACATTCTTTATCTAATGGAACCGAAAAACAACAACAAACATACATTGTGATAGAGAAGAGGATGATGAAGTGCTTGACGATGATTTTGTTGGAGGTATTAATCCCTACATGCACATTTATTATATTTATATATTATTATTAATATAGATTACAATGGCATTTGTTTTGGATAACTCTGATTATGAAGGCGAGCTTGATTTCGATTGTAGTTCTCAAGAGAGTACATACTCTGAACATGAAGAAGAAAATGTAGAGGTTCATGCTACACTAGACAGTGATCAGATTCATCAGGTTGATGCTACACCAGCCACTGATCCGTATCGTCCACCACCATTTGGTATGAAATCGATTTTGGAACATTGCCAAAATCCTTTACGGAGGTCAACTAAGGTTCTAGCTAAACCAAAAGAAGAAGGTAATTTTCATGTCTACCTATACAACTATTTTAATTTCCTCAAAATTTAATGTATGATATTGCTTATACTGCTCATTATGTTGGACCTAACTATAATATCTTGATGAGGGCGATCCTAATTACTCATGCTCTGATTTTTGTGCTATTATGTGGAATGGCGAAAGGTTAAACAAACGTAGAAATATTTCAAAGGCTACATTTTTACTGCATTGTTTGGAAAGTCAAGTTCAGTTGTTATTACTAAAAGAACCACCAATGGTTTTGAAAAAACTGATGGAAGGAGATGACAAACTAAGCAATCATTTCCAAAAGAATATGAGGCCTTATAACATGGTTTTCTTATTTACTTCGCTTGGAGAGAAAGTTGAAATATCAGTTAACATGGTTTTCTGATTTTTGTGCTATTATGTGGAATGGCGAAAGGTTAAACAAACGTAGAAATATTTCAAAGCCTACATTTTTACTGCATTGTTTGGAAGGTCAAGTTCAGTTGCTATTATTAAAAGAACCACCAATGGTTTTGAAAAAACTGATGGAAGGAGATGACAAACTAAGCAATCATTTCCAAAAGAATATGAAGCCTTATAACATGGTTTTCTTATTTACTTCGCTTGGAGAGAAAGTTGAAATATCAGTTCAAAAGCACATAGAACCTTCTATGTTTAAGCTTCAGGGAGATCTAATGGGAAGTATTCAACCAAATGATGGAAATGAAGTAAAGTGATAAGGGTTTTTAAGTCCCCAGAGCAAATCAATGTAGTATTTAAGATTGTCGAACCACATGGAACTAGTGATCTAAACACTAAGAATACACAAACTTTCCTAATCTAAGCGAATAAGAGAGATGGATGATTTGTAACAAGCTAAGATTCTAAAAATATAAACAAAGTTGATCTGAAATTCAATCAAGAAACAAGTACAAGAACTCAATCAAATGCTAAGGATGGATCCATGGGTAAGGATAATTGATATAAGTTGATCAAGGTTCAATCTAAAGGTGAAAACTTTCAATCAATCTATCGACCTTATTCCTAGACACAACACTAAGCAAAATCTTTGTCACGATGGAAACTCATTTGCTAAAATAACTCAAGCATCAAATCTCTTTGATTGAATATTATTAAAGCAATCATAGAGAACAAGTCTAATAGCAATCCTAGCACCTTTGACATCAAATCTCTTTGGCAAAGCAAGCTAAAAGCATTTAAGAGTTGGTTAGAGCATTTCATCAAACACCTTTCGTGTGCGAAATGCCTATAAATCTATCTTAGAGAGGCCAACTCTAAAATATCATTGTGATCACTCAACAAGCAAGGAATAAGAAGGATCTATGCTTAAACACCTTAGATCTACATTTAATCACCCTAATCTACCTTAACCCATGAATCCAAAATGTGTCTACTCCCTAATCTTCATGAGAAACCTTAAATCCATGTTGGATTCAAGGCTAATCATGTTAATGAGAATGAGAAACAAGATATAAGATGAAGTACTTCCTTAAAATGATAAAAAGATTCAAGCTTTTACAATTAGAAACAAGTTCTTGAGAGAAAATGAGATAATTTAGGGTTTTTGGGGTCTAAAACTATATATAGGAGGTCCAAATTCGTCCTGGTTCAATTGAATTAAACCGGGTCAAACCGGCTTAAACCGGTCAACTCTGAGATTTTGACTTCATCGTGGTCTTTGCTTGCCCGCGTTGATTGGCCACGGTTCTTCCTGGAGCTCTCTGCCTTGAGTCCGCGGGTCACACCAAACCGCGTCACCGGTCCGCGGTCCTCACCATCACAGCTTCAAGTCGGAGCTCTCCTCCGTCACGAACTCCGTCTTTCTCCGTTGCCATCGAACCGCTGCAGACCCTAGCTTGAAGACCATGGTATCGTCTCTGGCCTCCTCAAATCTCTGCCGCAATCCATAACCTAGACAGCTCATCTGCCGTGCTCAGCTTGCTGCTACCGGCGTCGTGGTCTCAGTTTGTCTCCCCGTCATCTGCACCACCGTGATTCGATCTCGTACAAGCACAACTCGTCTCCAAATCTTCAAGTTATCCACCTCCGTCGTCGTCTAGCTTCGCCGTGGTTGGAAGCAGCCTCGCCGTCAACCAGATCGTGAAGCTCGTGTCTCCCATGGTGGAGTTTCGCTTATTTGCAAATCTAGTCCCCGACAGTTTGCTTCTTTTCACTTGGACTCCAGAACTTTTGGAATGTGCAGAAAAGCCTCCGAATCGACCCCCGAACTTTAGATTGTGGAATTTAAACCCAGCGAATATTACTGATTTGCAGTCTTGGTCCCTGCATTCTCGTGGCCTTTCGTTTCTGACCCAAAACTTCCACAATGTGCAATTTAGACCCTGTATATGAAATAATGCATTGAAATGTAATATATGCAGCTAATATGCAATCTAACTAAATAATATGAATGAAAATAGTATACTAAAACCTATAAAAATATGAGATATCAACTCCCCCAAACTAGATCTTTACGTGTCCACAAGTAAACTTTTAACACAAAATAAGGGAATAAGTTTTAGAATGAGAACTTAAATCTTAGAGTAACAACAAAAATATTCAACTCAATGTCCATCCAAGTAGTTTTAAAGTGCACCATTGATCTCTACTTTAAAAGAGCTACTCATACTCATCACTCATGTATTGCTTTAGAGCTAAACTTTTAATGTAATACCAAGAAACCAATGGAACTCAACTCTTTAACATTCATTAAGTGTTTGGTGGACTCTCTCAATCAACTTAAATCACAAACCAATGGGCTCGGTGTCAAAGAGGCTAAGATGACTTTTAAAGTGAGGTTTATTCAATTTCTCTATGGTTTTCACTCATGAAAAAGGGATGCATAAGCTAATTGCAAAAGTAAGAAGAAGAAGAACAATTCATGCATACAAGTATTCACTTCCATGTTCTACCCTTCTCTAGTTATATATCTACAATCCCAAACCATAAATATCAAACCCAAAACACTTCTCTCACCCACAAACTCACTATTTTTCACCATTTTACTACTTAGGAAGCTTTCTTCTTTTCATTATATTGCTCTCTTTTCTTTTATTCTCTCTATTCTTTATTTTTCTTTTCTTTTTCTTTTCTAGAGGATCTCATTATCATTTTTTTTTTCTTTTCTAGAGCTTTACTTTCTATCTCATGCTTCCTAAGTTTTTTTTTTTTTTTTTTTTTTTTTTTTTTTTTTTTTTTTTTTTTTTTTTTTTTTTTTTTTTTTTTTTTTTTTTTTTTTTTTTTTTTTTTTTTTTTTTTTTTTTTTTTTTTTTTTTTTTTTTTTTTTTTTTTTTTTTTTTTT
>CAKOAT010235488.1:35392-52820 GCA_932364175.1 Eruca vesicaria subsp. sativa | reverse complement strand
CTCTCTTCTCATCACATGACCTCACTCTTAAATAATCCCATCAAACCCCAATCCTAACCAATTAAAGCAATTGGTATATGGAAGCTACTACTTGTTGTTTCTCTATCATTCAAAATTTTGCACTAGCATGCATCATCAACAAGAGGCCTCACTCATAAAAAAAATCAAGGGGAAAAGAGAAAGGGTTAGGGTTCAAGGTGAGATACCATTTAGTGATGCAAATGGCCATTCAAGCTTGTAAGAAAGTCTAAAAAGGGATAAGCAAACTTGAATGTTCTATTGTTACCAAGAGTGAGCAATTCAAGTTTCAAGAGAGAGTAATTAAATGTTCATTTAAGTTCAAGTTCATAGAGTTGAGCTACAAGGATATCATGCATCTACAAATGAGTTCAACTATCAAGCTATGAGATCCAAGCATGGTTCTTCCTTAACTTCATGTTCATTTAAATGCAATAAACAACTCCAAGGATGGGCATTCAATCAAACTCTTAAGTTGTTACTCACCAACAAAAGTTCATTAAGACTCTAAATGTATATGCAATGCAATCTTAATATGCACTAGACTCAATCCTAAAATGCAAATGAGAAAAGATTCGACATGCTTATTTTTCAAAAATTTTAAATTTTTAGAATTTGTTTTTTTATGCAAATGAATATGTATAATGCAATGCATGAGATGCATGACAAGTAAACAAAACAAAAAACAATGTGAGATAGTAGGCTCTCCCCCAAACTTACTGCACACAGTCTCTTGTGTGATAGTAAATTTGAAAGAGAGATCAAAGGAAAATAAAACCTGATGAACAAAGTATATTCGAAGGGAGAATGCACTTACTTGAAGTTGGCCTTGATGCGAGGAGGGAATGAGGAAGTATGGCTTGTTGTGACCTTGGAAATTTTGAAATGACCTCTTGGAAAAATTTAGAATTCCCCCAAACTTGTACCTAAACTTATTCAAACATACTAAAGTAAGATAAAAAATAAAGAGAAATATATACAAAGGATAAACATGGGAATGCCTCCCAAGTGCGCTTGTTTTAAGTCTCTAGCTTGACTTTGTGTGCTTGCTAATCATAAGTATCAAAAGGCTGAGCCAATGCACCTTTGGTCCTTCTCCTACAAGAACAAGAAACCAAGTGTGCAAAGAAACACACTACTGTCCATTGAAAATAGACAGATTTTTCATCAAAGAGCTTTATTAAAGATGTAGCATGAATTATGAAATACTCTTTGAAGTTAAAATGGTCATGAGAATCAAAAGCATTTGGTGGAAAGACAAAGTCAACTACTGGTTCACATGAGGTTTTAACAAAGTAGTCAACTTTATCTCAATCAATCAAATAAAACACAATATTCACATTCTCATGATCATTTTCAACATGGGGGCTTTCTATTTCAAGCAAGATCTTATCCACATTAAGTTCATCCCCTAAATCAGCTAGTTCAAGAAGAGGTCTAGGTTCATCAAGCATCAAAAAGTCATATTCAAGATCAAATGAAGCACAAAGATAGTTCTTATCAAAACAAACTTCAAGATGATCTCTAACAAGCTTTTCTATTCTCAAGTCATCTAGCTTCCTAGTTTCACATATCAGATCATGGCATTCATTGATGAGCACATGAGAATTCAAATCAGAGGTAATATCTTCAACACAAGGCAAGCAATTATCTTCAAAATCATGAATCTCAAAGGTAGAATCACATATACCTTCTATATGGGTTGGTGGAACCCAATATATTACCTCCTTGAGATCATGAGCAACCCTTATCTCAAAATATGTGAGCTCTCTTCCTTCTAATGTTGCCCTATGTTGCATAAGGTTTAATCTTAGCATCACTGCCATGTCACTCCTTGTCAACATTGGGTTTTCTTTGCAAAGCTCATCCACCTTTAAACTTTGTTCTGGTGTGAGTACACTTTCATCAAAGGGTGGCTCCACATATGGCTCATCTTCAATGTCATCTTCAAATGTCTCTTCTTCTTCTTGTCAGTATCTTGAAGCCATTTCTACAAAACAGAAAATCTATAATAGAAAGTTAGCTATACAAAGGAAAAACAAAGCAAGAAAATAAAGCTTAGTCTCAAGAAAGATTGAAATCCTAATGAAACAAACAGGCGGGAATACTTATTTTCGGTATCTCCTTCTCTCTTACTCACACAGAGATTGTGTGAACCAAGTGTGGGGGGGGGGGGGGGTACCAAGTATTTAACCTTGTGTTCTTTGATGTTTAAGAGTCACATGCATTGCATTTTTTTTTGTACATTTTAAAAAAAGAAAGCAAAAACAAGCATTTAGGTTGCATCATTTGCATCTTAGGATTGAGTCTAGAGCATCAGTTTGCATTCATATAGTTTAAGGAGCAAAAATTGAATCAAGGAACACATGCTTAATGCTCAAAACAACACCCTAGGTTCACATAGTTAAAAGCTTATGCATCTCTTGAAAAGGCTTGTAAGCTTCATGCTTTGATTCTCATCTTAGAACTTGTTGCTTGTGTGAGATTAGCTATCTTTTAAAACCAACCACAAACTGAACATAAAACTAATTGAACTTTAATCCTCTTGCTTATGGGTTCTTGCACGCTTGATCAAGGATTATACACATTTGGGTTTTTGTTTATCCTTTCTAAATCCCTTTTTGAAAACCCAAATGGCACTTCCATACCCCTAAAACCCTATCCTCCTTTAAAACCTAAAATCATTTTGCTTGAGTGAGGCCTTTTTGTGAAAGCTAGTCATGTGCAAAATCTTGAGAGTATTAGGAGCGACAATGGTTTGTTCTTATCTTATGCTAGCGCTAGGACTTCATTCTAGCTAGAACTTAGGATGGTATTTGGGTTTGTGAGTTTGATTTTGATCTTGGGATTGGGAAGTGAAAAAGAAAGAAATGAAAAGAGTGAGTCAAAGAGCAATAAAAAGAAAAGAAAACCACTAGGGATATATAAAAAAAAATGAAAGCTCTAGAATCCTTTAGTAAAAATCCCTTTAGAATTAAAAAAAAAAGAAACAAAAAGATTTGGGATAGACAAAGAAAATAAAAGAAAAGATAGGAATAAAGAGATAAATGTGAGAGTGTTGAAAAAGATAATAAAGAGCTAAATGTGAGAGTGTTGAAAAAGATCCCTAGTTGGTTAAAAACAAATGAGAAAGTGTGATAATTGGGTAAGTGTTGAAGATGGGTAATCATCTGGGTTTTAGGGCCTCTAAAGAAGAAGATTTAAGTTTAGAATCATTTAGGAAAGGGGTAGAATGATGAGAACAAGTCATTGTATGCATGAATTGCTCATTTTCTTAGATAAATTTTGCATAATGATCTAGCTACTATGTTTGAGTGTTACCCACCAAAAAGAATTATGATGAAAGCTCCTCTTTAGTTCTCATTTAACCATTTGTCTTACCTAGCCAATTGATTGAGATCAAGTCCCCATTTGAAAGACTTCACCATATTAGTTTAAACTTAAATGAATGTGATGGTTGGTTTGAAAGTGTAGCTGGTTGGTGATCCTCAACTTGTTTTGAGTAATGAGTCTAGATAAGCCTTGAGAAGATAGAGTGTAATAAAAGAGATTGCATCTGCTATTGGTTATGTTTGTTTGGATGGTGTGTTGAGTTTAAGAAGTGTTTCTTGTGATCCTGAGTTCCCCCTCTTAATCTCTCCCCTTGGTTTGATTTGAATCTTCTTGAGGACAAGTAAGATGCTAGTGTGGGGGAGTTGATATGAGGCATATTTGCATAGTTTTAGCCATCATATCTTGTGCATTTCTATCATCTAGACTAGGAATTATACATCTTTAGGACCATATTGCATTCATTTGTTCTAATCAGATATTGGAGTGTGCCATGGAGTGATTGGAGGTGTTTGGGAACATTGTGAACCAAAAGGGGGTGAAATATTAACATATATGGAGGCCCAAAAGAGGTCTTCTGTTGCTAAAGTTCTGGAAAGACTGAAGGGGTTTCAAATCATAGTTAGCTTTCCAATGGAAGGGGTTTCAAATCATTTGGAGCTATATTGGAGGAGTTATGATCAAATCACTGAAGACATATCAAGATACCCTGGTTGAGGCACCCGAGTTAGCTTACCCGCTCGCCCAGGCGTGAAGAGAAGCTGGTCGAGTCACCCGGGTCGTGCCACCCGGGTTAGCAGGCCCGCTCGCCTAAACTTGAAGAAGAACTGGAAGAACCACCCGGGGTGAAGTACCCGGGTTAGACTACCCGGTACGACTTTGGTTGGTCGAAATTTATGTTTTTCTGAGGCCTTTTTGGTCATTTTATCTTGTTATTTTTAGGTTTTCTAAGCACTACAAGAAAACTCGTCCTTTACTAGGACAGGTTTTCCTCGTTATTTCCTAGTAAATGGTCATTTACTCGGAAGTAACGAGGAAACGCGTTTCGTCGAAAGACGTTCATCGTAAAGCATATTTTCCTCGTAATGTCCTAGCTAATTTACGAGGAAACATTTCCGCGTAAACGCGTGGATAAGTTTTCCTCGTAAGGTCCTCGTAGCTTTTCCTCGTAATGTCATAGTAAATTGTTTCCTCGTAATCTCGTAGTACGTTCTTTACGAGGAACTTACTAGGAAAATTTACGAGGACTTTAGTTCGAAACCTTTACGAGGATTTTGCTTCGAAATAGTTTTTTCCTATTTAAAAAAAAATATTTATAAATAAACAATTATATATATTAAAAAATTAAAAAAACAAATTATAAATAAAAAATAAATAACAAAATATTTATAAATAACTAAATAATATACAATTAATAAGTTTTAAAATTCATAATATACAATTAAAAACTAAAAAAAACTAAAAGGGATGTTGCTCGTGAAATTGTTGCACAAAGTCGTCCTCTCCAATGTTGGATGCCGGCTGTGACTGTGATGGTGGAGGCTGTTGGGGTGGAAGGGCTCTGCTTTCCCGTCTCTGACGCAACATCTCCGCCACTTGCGGGTTTCCAACCGCCATAATGTCGACAATCTCGGTGAGCCTACTAACATGAGACTGCGTCGCCTGCAACTCCGTCCGCAGCTGAGCATTGGCATCGTCCTGTTGGTGAACATAAGCCGATGTCACTGTGGGGACATCGTTAACCGAGCCAATGCCGACAATACGGCCCTTTTTACTAGGAACGACCTGTAAATAAAAATATTAATAACGTAAGGAAAAATTTAAATAAATAATAAAAATTAATATTAAAACAAATTATTTACCTCCTCGTAAATCTTATCCACTTCAAGAGTGGATAATACGACTGGAGCCCCAGTCTGCTGAGTCAGCTGGGTCTGGCGTTCGTCAACTCGGGCAAAAACCTCGTTGTAGATCCGCTCGGAAGCAGGATCTACAAACTGCCCACCCTTTTTCTGGTGGGTCCGCTCGTAAAGGTCTTTCAGAGATGGAAGAACTCCTGTCTCTTTAGCCTAAATTTTTTTCTAAAATTAAATATTAATTTGGAATATTCAAATAAAGTAAAATTTAAGTAGTTATAAAAAAATCATCTTACCATGTCTAGACGAACTCCACCGTGAGGTTTTCGGCCCGTGGTGTGAAGCATCTTCGTGTTGCCATACTCGTCTATGGTCATGCGGTTCCCGAAGTTTGTCTGGGAGGTTCTGATCGAGTCCGGAAACTCCCAATAGCTGATGAGGCCATCCCACACCGTGGTTGTGAGGCAATCGGGTTTCCTGCGCTCGTAACCGTCCACCTGATTTAAAATAATTAGAATTAAAGTCAATAGTATATATTTTTAAAACTATACATATATTATAATTTATAAATCTATACCTGAAAGTCGTCCTTCCAGTTGTAGACCATGTCGCACAATCGTGCTTTTGCCTTGGCCTCGAACTCCGACTTCATCCGCTGGTGAATCCCAATAGACCAATGATATTTTTGCTGTAACCAGAAAAAATAAGAGACGGATTAGTTCAATAATATTAATAATTTTAAATGATTAAAAACAAATTAAGTTGATTTACGTCTTTTTGTGTGGCTCGCCGTCATCTTCAAGTTTGGAGCTGCATCAGGAAAGTATCCCTTGATTCAGTTCGTGACGCTAGATCCGACACAATTGTCAAGACCAAACCTGGAAAGACAGAAAATAAATCATTAGTTAGATTAATTAATTTGTAAATATTTTGTTAATTAAGAAATAAATTAATAAATCTTTTTAAAAATTAAACATACCATAATACGTTTTGGCCGTCCCGTCGGATATGATCTAACTCTGGCAGCCCTTCTCTGCCTGGAAGGGCCAAAATGTCCTCCACCGTGTACACCGCAAATGGTGCGTTCGGCGGGACCTGCAAATCAGGATGAATCCCGACCGGTGGAGGAGGAGGAGGAGGAGGAGGAGGAGGAGGTGGCTGCTGAGACCGGGATGCTGTAGAACCTCCCTGAGTCTCTGGAACTCCCGAAGATGAAACACCGGGAGCTGACGAAGATGAACCGAGCCCGAATAGATCTCCATAGTGAATCCCCTGATCAAGAGGCCTCCTGGCCTGAGCAGCAGCAACTTTGCTCTTTCTAACCATCTAAATTTAAAAAAAAAAACAGAAAACATTAATTCTCGTATAACTTTTAAGAACAGATAAACCAACCTAATCTAAATTCCCTAAACTAACCACCTAATCTAAATTCCCTAATCTGACCACCTAATCTGAATTCCCTAATCTAATCATTTAACTAGGAAATAGAGAGTACCTTAAGAAAATTTGGAGAGGAGGTTACTATGAATGAGAAATCGGATTGCTCGTGTATATATAAGGAATTTTGTTTCCTCGTAAGGCCCTAGTAATGTTACTAGGACTTTACGAGGAAACAGCTATGCCCGTGTTTTTATTTCCTCGTAAGGTCCTAGTAACACCATTACTAGGACTTTACGAGAAAACATCTTTACGAGGAATTAGCTATGCCCGCGTTTTTTTCCTCGTAAAGTCCTAGTAATGGTGTTACTAGGACCTTACGAGGAAACATCTATGCCCGCGTTTTCTCTTAGTAGGGCTTTACGAGGAAAGGGTTTGTAAATCCCTAACTCGAAACCCCAAACCCCAAACCACAACTTCCATAACTCCTTACCTCTTCTACACCTAAATCCCAAACCACAACTTCCTTAACTCATTTTTTGTTATTAAGCAAACTTATAAAACATACATAATTGAAATTTGTTTTTTGTGATTAAACAAACTTATAAAACATACATAATTCATTTGGATACATTCTCATAATCCGTAGAAACATCACCATTTTCGGCAAACTCGTCCTCAACACCGTCGTCTGTTTAGTGATCAAGGACATCTTCGTATTCACGATTATGCGGATCAATGAATAGGATATCATCAATTTCTGCTTCAGGTTCCTCGATTTCATTGGTGTTTTCTTCTTGTAATGGTGGTTCTTCTCCCTCGATTATCCGTCCTCGAGGTGTCACTTTGATAACAGCTAACCAGTTTATTCCCGTTGTAGTAATCCGAGGGTATGGAATGAAGCAAACTTGATCTGCTTGGGAAGCTAATATGAAAGGCTCGAATTTGTTGTACCTGCAAAAATTAAGAAAACAGAGAAATTATTAGTTCTCAGAACATGCATGTACGTATGTCAAAAAAGAATTTGTTGTACCTCCGTCCACCTTTGACATCAACTACACCGTTCTTGTTAATCCAACACCTCTGTTGACGACGGGGTCGTACCACTCACACTTGAAGATAACGCATTTCAAACTCATACCTGGGAATTGAACTTCATAAATCTCCTGCAAGATCCCGTAGAAATCTGTTTCGCCTTTCACACATATTCCATAGTTACTTGTCGCCCGGTGTCTACCATAGTCATAGGTATGAAAAGTATAGCCTGGGTGAAATGCATCGATGATGTAGTGACCTTTGCAACTGGACCTTGAAGTAATCGCGAAACCATGCGGGATACTGAGGATCGTCATAATCAACCTGCAACAAAAAGTAATATAACTAAACATATTAGACTTACTTTGTGGTAATGTATGCATAAAATTTAAGTAATAATAATACATGTTTCCTCAACCACTTGATAAAGTGTTGATCTTTCCTTTTGTCTACCTCAGGTGTCGATATACCAGGTATTGCTTCCTCAACTTAACTGACAAATTGGCTGTAAAATCATATATGTTATGTTATATATATATATATATATATATATATATATATATATATAAGTGTGTATGTTTATATATTACCTTTCAAAATAAGCAATCAACGGATGCTCGCAATTAAGAAGAATATAAATGAAAAATATAAATGTGTGCACTATGGACGTCTTCATCACTCGACCACCAAACCTCTTTCAATTTCCCACCCAATCGTCCTATTTGACAAAAGATGACTGGAACATCGTCTTCCATATATGTCGGCACGACACCACTATCATCATATCTTCTTGGAGCTCGTTTCCTTGTACGTACTTTCGGTGCAAAGTAGTACGATGTGAAATGTGATGTTTCTTCCGTCAAACTTCCCGCAACAATAGAACCTTCAACTCTTGCTAGGTTTTTGGCTTTTTCTTTCAAAGTTTTCATGTCCCTTTCATACTGATACATCCATCCATAATGCACAGGTCCACGAAGTAATGCCTCATACGGGAGGTGGACAACTAGGTGTTCCATGACGTTGAAAAAAGTAGGAGGAAATATTTTCTCCAACTTTCAGATTAAGACGGGAATGTTTTCATGAAGTTGTTGGACAACTTCCACTTTAAGAGTGCGGGTGATCAGATCCCTAAAAAATGCTCCAATTCCTATATATTTACAAAAACAAAAATTATCCACATTAGTATATATATGTATACAGAAATAAATTAATCATATCATCGTATTATATTAATTAATTACCTGAAAGTGCTTCATGTACTTTTGCCGGTAGTAGCTCCGCAAACACAAAGGGAAGTAGTCGCTGCATGAAGACATGACAATCATGGCTCTTCATCCCGGAGAACTTTTGCCCTTTCTCAACACATCTTGAGAGATTTGAAACATACCCATCAGGGAACTTCACTTCTGAAGCCACCCAATTGAACAACGCAGACTTTTTATCTGATGACAGTCTGAATATTGGAACTGGAACTTGCCCATTGCTTTTTATATGTAGCTCACTCCTTGAGCAGATATCAAGTAAGTCTAACCTCGAATTCATGTTGTCTTTCATCTTCCCTGGGACGTTCAATATAGTGTTCATGATGTTCTCAAAAAAGTTCTTCTCTATATGCATCACATCGAGGTTGTGGCACAAAAGAAGATCTTTCCAATATGGCAATTCCAAAAATATACTCCTTTTGTGCCAATTGTGCTGAACACCATAAAAATCAGGCATATTACTGGGAACATGCCAATTCCCATCACGAGGAGATGTTTCTAGAGCACAGTAGTAATCGATTTGCGCTTCGATTTGTTCTCCAGTTAAATATGGAGGAGGAGTGTCTCTGACAACCCTTTTGTACCTGAACAATTTCTTGTTTCTTCGGTATGGGTGGTGGATGGGAAGAAATCGACGGTGACAATCAAACCAACTAGTCTTCCTACCATGCTTCAACTGAAACGCATCTGTCATTCCATTACAATATGGACAAGCTAATCTCCCATGTGTAGTCCACCCAGACAACATACCATATGCAGGAAAGTCACTTATGGTCCACAAAAGCATCGCTCGCATCGTAAAGTTTGTTTTCGTTGAACAATCATATGTCCTCACCCCTGTTGACCNAACGCATCTGTCATTCCATTACAATATGGACAAGCTAATCTCCCATGTGTAGTCCACCCAGACAACATACCATATGCAGGAAAGTCACTTATGGTCCACAAAAGCATCGCTCGCATCGTAAAGTTTGTTTTCGTTGAACAATCATATGTCCTCACCCCTGTTGACCACAAATCTTTCAACTCTTTTATCAGTGGTTGTATATAAACGTCGAGAGATTTTTTTTTGGATGTTTTGGACCAGGTATTAATATGCTCATGAATAGAAACTCTCGTCGCATGCACATCTCCGGTGGCAGGTTATACGGTGTAAGAAAGACCGGACACAATAAATATTGTCTCCCAGACATTCCAAATGGACTAAATCCATCTATGCATAATCCAAGATACACATTCCGGCTATTGCTAGCGAAATGTGGATGTACATTGTTAAAATGTTTCCAGGCTCTTGCATCTGATGGATGAGTCATCTCTCTATCCGTCTGAGTATGCTCGGCGTGCCATCTCATCCCTCCAGCAGTCTCCTCAGAATTGTACGATCTTTTCAATCTGTCTGTGATTGGTAGGTACCACATCCTTTGGTACGGTACCCTATTGCGCCCTCGACCTTGCGGTTTGAATCGTGGCTTCTTACAAAATCGACATTCTTCTAACTTCTCATCATCTCCCCAGTAAACGTTGTCGATGCAAACGTCTATCATCTCCGAGGGCAACCCAAGACTATATACCAATTTCTGAATCTGATAATAAGATTCAGCAGACACATTGTCTTCTGGCAAATACTCTTTAAACAAGTCTGCCCATGCATCCATACAATTTTCCGGTAGTTTGTGGTCGGTTTTAATACTCATCATTCTAGCAGCCAACGACAATTTAGACAGACCTTCTCTACAACCACTGTAAATTGGCTCATTCGCAGCTTCTAACATTTCGTAAAACTTTTTTGCATCTAAGTTAGGTTCTTCAACTTCATCATCATAATGAGTTACAAATGCATCACCTACCATATCATGAACCCTATCACAATCTACCATTTGTTCCTCTTGGTGATGATAGCTATTACTACTGCTACCTTCATTACGCAAATGATCAACCGGTTCAACCTGAAAATTGCTATTACTACTGCTACCTTCATTCCTACAACTAGCATCTTCTCCATGTTGATACCAAATATAATAANCCTATCACAATCTACCATTTGTTCCTCTTGGTGATGATAGCTATTACTACTGCTACCTTCATTACGCAAATGATCAACCGGTTCAACCTGAAAATTGCTATTACTACTGCTACCTTCATTCCTACAACTAGCATCTTCTCCATGTTGATACCAAATATAATAATATGGCATGAAACCTCTATTTATTAAATGCTTCCAATCATTTTCACGAGGGCCTAATTTGGTATTGCAGCATTTCCGACAAGGATAGAACATCTTACCACTTTCCTGCGTTAGTGGTGTAGAATCTGCTTGATGCATAAACGTTTCCAACCCTTCCAGAAATTCTTTCGTCACCCTCCCATTATTATCTCTGTGTGAATACATCCACTGCCGCAACTCGAAAATATTTCCCTGACCGGACATTTTTTTGTGTTTGATCAAGCTTATAGCTGATTTTTTTTTTTTGGTGTGTTTCAAATGAATCACATAAGGTGGTATTTATAGAAATGTTTGAATCTGAGAATTTACTAGGAAATTGCTAGGAAAAGTAGGTACAAAACACGTTTTTTATTTAAATTCAATATTTTCTATCCAGTTCCTCCTAATTTCGTAGTAACAAAACCCTTTCCTCCTAATTTCGTAGTAACACTTACTCTGACTTTATGAGGAAAAGTGGTACTACGGGTTTACGAGGAAATGTACTTTTTCCTCGTAATCTCTTCGTAACATTACTACGGTCTTACGAGGAATTCGATTTCTCGTAAGTTTACGAGGATCTTACGAGGAAATTTGATTTCCTCGTAAAACCGAAGTAAGGGCCTAGTAATTTTACGAGGAACAATTTTCCTAGTAAAATTTCCTAGTAAAGGCTTGGTTTTCTTGTAGTGAAGCCACTATAAATACTCTTGTAATCCCTTAGTGGGACTTATCTCATTTTCTCTCAAGAACTTGTCTTTCATTGTAAAAGCTTGAAACTTTATATCATTTTAAGGAATATTTCATATTATAACTTGTTTCTCATTCTCACTAACATGATTAGCCTTGAATCCATCAAGGGTTTAAGGTTTCTCATGGAGATTAAAGAGTAGACACATTTTGGATTCATGGGTTAAGGTAGATTAGGGTGATTAAGTGTAGACCTAGGGTGTTTTATTGTAGATCCTTCTTATTCCTTGCTTGTTGAGTGATCACAATGCTATTTTAGAGTTGGCCTCTCTAAGATAGATCTCTAGGCATTTCACGCCCGAGAGGTGTTCGATGAAATACTCTAACCAACTCTTCAATGCTTTTAGCTAGCTTAGCCAAAGAGATATGATGTCAAAGGTGCTAGGATTGCTACTAGACTTGTTCTCCATGATTGCTTTAATAATATTCAACCAAAGAGATTTGATGCTTGAGTTATTTTGGCAAATGAGCTTCCATCTTGAGAAAGAGTTTGCTTAGTGTTGTGTCTAGGCATAAGGTTGATAGATAGATTGAAAATTGCCACCTTTAGATTGAACCTTGATCACCTTCTATCAATTATCCTTACCCATGGATCCATCCTTAGCATTTGATTGAGTTCTTGTACTTGTTTCTTGATTGGATTTGAGATCACCTTTGTTTATATTTTTAGGATCTTAGCTTGTTACAAATAAACCATCTTTCTTATTTGCTTAGCTTAGGAAATTTTGTGTATTCTTAGTGTTTAGATCACTAGTTCTCTGTGGTTCGACAATCTTAACTACTACATTGATTTGCTCTAAGGTTTAAAAACCCTTATCAAATTTGGCGTCGTTTCCGGAGATCTCCTTATTTGTAGTATAGTGGTAAGTATTCCCGCCTGTCACGCGGGTGAACCGGGTTCGATCACCGGCAACGGCGCCAAATTTGATAAGGGGTTTTTAGTCTCTTATGTTCAAATAAATGTACTAGGGTAAGTAGAGTGTCAATCCAATTCTGAGTGTAATGATCAATGAGAATGCAAATCATGTGCTTAATCTAAATGCAGTCAAGAAGGGGTTTTGATATGGTAACAAGTACTGAATGTATGAAATGCAATATGTCAAGCTATCAATCAATGGATGAGAGAGAGACCAGAGGCAAGGGTATTGACTTTGGGTGAATGAGAATCCAAACTAGAATGTTAAGTTAAGCAATCAACTAGTCTTATAGGTCTAGACACTTCAATAGACAAACTCTTTCTCAAGAAGGATGCCCTTTTGATTTCAAGCTTTAGGCATCAAATCTCT
Source organism: Eruca vesicaria subsp. sativa (assembly GCA_932364175.1). Classification (NCBI taxonomy): domain Eukaryota; kingdom Viridiplantae; phylum Streptophyta; class Magnoliopsida; order Brassicales; family Brassicaceae; genus Eruca; species Eruca vesicaria. Next base: position 39,706 of record CAKOAT010235488.1, on the reverse strand, counting down.
TTGGCCTAATTCAATCAAACAAATATTAGGATTAAGTCTACTAACCATCTAAGCATCCCTAGCATCAAGTCTCCTTGGCTAAGCAAGCAAAAAGCATAAATACTTTGGTTCAGACATTTACACAAACACCTTGTGGGCAGGAAATGTCTAGGTTTCTAATCTAGTGTGATCAGTACTAAACTAGCATTAAACTCAAGTATTATGCATAAGACATCATGGATATAACAAACTAGATCTTCATCAAATCACCCTAATCACCCAAGCCCCAAATCTCAAAAGATGTCTACTCACTAATCATCATTCTTAATCTTAAACTCATGAGAGATTCAAGACTAATCATGATTAAAAGATGAATAAGACTCAAATTACTCAAGAAAGAAAGATAGAATTCCAAGTTTGTGTTCTTAGATGATAAAACAAAGATTAGCCTCTCCAAAATGAGATTACAAGAGTATTTATAGTAGCTTAAAAACCTAAAAATCACAAAGTAAAATGACCAAAAGGTCCTTAGGAATGACTGATTTTCGACCAAACCAAAGTCAATACCCGGGTAAAGACCACTCGTCAACCCCGGTGGCTCAACCCGAGTATCTCGACCAGCTTCTCTTCGTGCTTTGGACGAGCAGGTATCTTAACCTGGGTGGCTCACTCCGGGTGTCTCGACCGGCTTCTGTTCGTGCTGTGGACGAGCGGGCTTCCCAACCCGGGTGACTCCTCTTGTTCCACTTCAGGTCTTGGACGAGCGAGTCTCCTAACCCGGGTGTCTCGACCATCTTCTGGCCAAACTTCATTCTTCACTTCTTTTGTAGTTCACAAAGCTCCCAAACTTCTCAAAACACTCCACATCATACTCCAGCACCTGATTAGACTTATGAATGCAAATTCATAACCTAAAGATGCCTAAGTCTTAATCTAATGCACTTTTAATACTAAAATGAATAGCTAAAACTAGTTAAATATGCCTCATATCAACTCCCCCACACTAGCATCTTACTTGTCCTCAAGAAGATTCAAATCAAACCAAGGGGAGAGAATAAGAGGGGGAACTCAGAATCACAAGAAACACTTCTTAAACTCAACACACCATCCCAAACAAACATAGCCAATAGCAAATGCGATCTCTTTTATTATACTCTATCTTCTCAAGGCTTATCTAAACTCATTAATTAAAAACAAGTTGAGGATCACCAACCAGCTAAACTTTCAAACCAACCATCACATTCAATTAAGTTTAAACTAATATGGTGAAGTCTTGCAAATGGGGACTTGATCTCAATCAATTGGCTAGGTAAGACAAATGGTTAAATGAGAACTAAAGAGGAGCTTTCATCATAATTCTTTTCGGTGGGTAACGCTCAAACATAGTAGCTAGATCATTATGCAAAATTTATCTAAGAAAAGGAGCAATTCATGCATACAATGACTTGTTCTCATCATTCTACCCCTTTCCTAAATGATATTAAACTCAAATCTTCTTCTTTAGAGGCCCTAAAACCCTGATGATTACCCATCTTCAACACTCACCCAATTATCACACTTTCTCATTTGTTTTTAACCAACTAGGGATGTTTTTCAACACTCTCACATTTAGCTCTTTATTCCTATCTTTTTAGTGTTTTCTTTGTCTATCCCAAATCTTTTTGTTTCTCTTTTTTTTTTTAGTTCTAAAGGGATTTTACATAAAGGACTCTAGAGCTTTCATTTTTTTTTTTTATATATCCCTAGTGGTTTCCTTTTCTTTTTATTGCTCTTTGAATCACTCTATTCATTTCTTTTTTTTTTTCACTTCCCAATCCCAAGATCAAAATCAAACTCACAAACCCAACTACCATCCTATGTGCTAGCTGGAATGAGGTCCTAGCGCTAGCATAAGATAAGAACAAACCATTGTCGCTCCTAATACTCTCAAGATTTTGCACATGACTAGCTTTCACAAAAAGGCCTCACTCAAGCAAAATGATTTTAGGTTTCAAAGAAGGATAGGGTTTTAGGGGTATGGAAGTGCCATTTGGGTTTTCAATAAGGGATTTAGAAAGGATAAAAAAAAACCAAAATGTGTATAATCCTTGATCAAGCATGCAAGAACCCATAAGCAAGAGAATTAAAGTTCAATTAGTTTCAAGTTCAGTTTGTGGTTGGTTTTAAAAGATAGCTAATCTCACACAAGCAACAAGTTTTAAGATGAGAATCAAAGCATGAAGCTTACAAGCGTTTTCAAGAGATGCATAAGCTTTTAACTATGTGAACCTAGGGTGTTTTTTGAGCATTAAGCATGTGTTCCTTGATTCAATCTTTGCTCCTTAAACTATATGAATGCAAACTGATGCTCTAGACTCAATCCTAAGATGCAAATGATGCAACCTAAATGCTTGTTTTTTTTTTTTTTTTTTTTAAAAATTTATAAAAGATGCAATGCATGTGNCCCCCCCCCCCCACACTTAGTTTACACAGTCTCTGTGTGAGTAAGAGAGAAGGAGATACCGAAAATATGATAAAAGCAATGGTATATACAAGGAATGGCTGGAATGGTACCTCAAGTGGAGGCTGAAGTGTGGCTGTTGGCAGAAGATGACACACCCCCAAACTTGGTCCTGACCTTATCAAAACCCAATAACAGAAATATATACAAGGATAAACATGGGACTTCCTCTCAAGTGAGCTTGTTTTAAGTCTCTTAGCTTGACTACCTTTGTCTTCCTATGGAGAAGGAGGGTCCTTCCCACCATCCAAGGTGATGGTGAGGACGTGGGTAAGGAGCTCTTGGAGCTTGACTGGATCAGCTTGGAGTTGAGGAGAGATGATGGCCCTGGCACTTGACAATGGCCTAGACCTTCCCTTGCACTTGATCTTGTACTCAGTAACTCCATCTTTGAGCTTTAAGTGGTGAAGAGTGAGAGTGTGTGGCAGAAGTAGAGAGGGAGGAGTTTTCATCTTCTTCCTGCTTGGAGTAGCCTCAGTGGCTTCACTCTTCTCCTCCTTGGTAGCTTCTCCCAAGTGCTTTACACAACTCTTCTTTGAGGACTCTTCACCAAGAACCTCCTCCTCCTTAATAACCACTGCATTTTGCAATATTGTTCCACAATAACCTCCATTCATCATTGGTGACTTTATTGGATAGGAGACTTCCTTGTTGATGTTGTGGAGAACCACCTTCTTGTTTGGAAAGTCTATGCAAGCCCCTACAGTAGCAAGGAAGGGCGTGCCTAAGAGCAAAGGCATTCTCCTCTTGCTTGCCATATCAAGCACAGTAAGGTATATGGGGATGGTGCAATCTCGAATTTTCAAAGGGAAGTCTTTAATGAGACCAATGGGCTTTGTTGAAGAGGAATCTCCAAATATGAGGGAGGAGTCATTTGGCTCCATGCCTTTGATCTTCAAGCTCTGCACCATCTCCAAAGAGAGCACATTCACACAAGCTCCACCAAGGAAACAAGGCAATATGAACTTCCCTTGGTTTTCTAGCTTGGGTAGAGACTTAGGTGGAGGTTTAGGAACCAGCAAAGAGGAAGAGAGGGCAAGAAGCGCTGTCACTTGTTCCTTGTTGGCTATGATGTCTTTTATTAGCATCAGCTGGTCACAAGCTTCTTGCATATTGGAAATCTTTGGGAGCTGGACTCCAACATCACTCAACTCTTTTCTAAACTTGGAGATCACTTTCTTTTGAGCTTTGGTGATGATCCTCTTTGGGAAACGGAGCTTATCATATGGAGATATCTCAACCTCCTTGTCTTCTTCAAGCTTGACCTCTTTCAACTCTTTGACAGCTTTGTTACCAACCAAAACCTTAGCCTTGTATGCAGCTCGTGTCACAATATTTGCCTCAATTGTCTCCACAGCTTGGAGTTTACCACTGTCCACGACCTTAGCTTTAGTCTTCTTCACAATCTGACATCAGCCTTGGCTACAACTTTGTTTTCATCCTGCAGAAGGTCAGAGCCATATAACAGTTTTTCAATCTCATCTACCTCTCTTTTATGATCAGTCAAGACCATCTCAGGGGCAGTAGGGGAGAGGACAACATTGCAATGGTCCTTCCCTGGTCTATGAGAGGTTGATGTCATTGAAGAAAACTGGTTCTCCAAGGCTTTAAACTTGTTGTTTAGCTCTCCATAAGCTTGATGTTAAGAGTTTTCAAGGCTCCTAGTCAAATGTTGTATAGTGAAGTTGTCGAACCAGTTCTGAGGGATTTAAAAGCACCGAGAATGCAAGTACTAACTTAATCTAAGTGCAATCGAATGTTTGGTTGGTTTTGAAGTTAACTAAAACTAGAATGCAAATAACAAAAATGATACTTTTAAACTATTGGGAAGGAGA
>CAKOAT010235488.1:5526-29713 GCA_932364175.1 Eruca vesicaria subsp. sativa | reverse complement strand
CCCCGGCCGCTGTGTGGGATGCGGGTGGAGCGGCTAGGGTGACCCGCTCCAGGCACCCGCTGCAATTCAAGGCGCGCGGCTGGTTGGAGCCGCTGTAGGTCGGTCGCTGCGCTTGGGAGCGGCTTGGCTCACCCGCTCCATGTTGCCCGCTGTGAGTGTCTGGCTACAGCGACCAGGCAGGGCCGCTGTGAGTCGGTCGTTGTGGCTCTCTCCGGGTCTAGATCACTCCTTTTGCTTCTTTTGAGCCTCTAATGAACCCCAAATGTCTCCAAAGCTTCCATGTGAAACTCCAATACCTAAAGGGGACTCATGTATGCAAAATGCAACCTAAACATGGCTAGAACCTAACATACATGATGAAAAGGTATGCAAAAGAGTAGATAAAACAATGCAATAATGCAAGACATCAGCTCCATCGATCTTGGTGTGTAAGTTCCTCAGCTCAATGCCAATACTCTTATCTTGTTTATCCATGTTCTTGTCCTGTTTGGTCTTGTTCTCAAGGATTTGTCTTAGCATAGCAGCAGAATTATTCTCTTGAGGAGCAGGGGTAGAGGAACTTGATTTCCCTTGAGGAGACTTGTTTCCTTGGTAGCCTCCTTGTTGGTTGTTGTAAGGCTGCTTCTGGTAGTTGTTTTGGTAGTGAAAGTTGGGTTATTTCCTATACCAAGACCCATTAGCACTGATGAAAAAGAGTTCTTCATGACCTTCAATACCATAAACTTCATCAGCTGGAGGTGACTGTTCTGTAGTCTTGTTACCAACAGATTTGACTTGCTCTTTTTTGTTTCTTGTTGAAAGTAGCAAATCAATCTTCTCTTCTAAGGACTTCAGGTCTTTCTTGGTCTCTTTAGACTCTCCTCCACCTCCTCTGTTGCTTCTATCATACTCATCATTGTAGATAGAATCACTCTTGGCCATATTCTCAACCAACTGTAAACCTTCATCTTCAGTCCTCCCCATAAAGAACCCATTGCTAGCTGTATCAAGTTGAGTTCTGAACTTGGGAAGGGCACCTCTGTAGAAAGTGCTCAACAAGCTCTCTTGGCTGAATCCATGGTGAGGGCACTGAATGATGTAGCTTTGAAATCTCTCCCATGCCTCCCCAAAGCTCTCAAGGTTCCTTTGTGTGAATCCTGAATTCTCATTCCTTAGCTTTGCAGTCCATGAGGTTGAGAAGAACTTTGTGAGAAAGGCTTCTTTGCATTCATCCCAAGTGGTGATAGAGTCTCTCGACAAGCTCTTCATCCAAGTATGAGCCTTGTCCCCCAATGAGAATGGGAACAATCTCAGCTTGAATGCATCTTCAGATACACCATTGATCTTGGTTGTGGAGCACAGCTGGTCAAAGTTGTCTAGGTGGTCTAGAGGATCCTCCAAGGGAAGACCATGGTACTTGTTACTTTGGATCATATTTATCAAGCTTGACTTGATCTCAAAGTTGTTGTTCTCCACAGCAGGAGCTCTGACACCAGCCCTATTACCATGGTTGTTTGGTTGGTCATGAGTGCCAATAACTCTAGCCTGGCGCTGTGGGTGTTGTGGCCTAAGGTTTCCAGCTCCTTGGCCATCAGCAGACTCTGGTAGAGGCAGATTCTGGTTTCTTTCCATCTCTAGCCCCAATCTATCAAGATTGGCTAGCCTTTCTCCTTCTCTTCTCCTTCTCAGCAACTCTCTCTCTAAGGCTTGTGGCTTTTCAACTTCAGGAACAAGGTTTGCAGCTCCTCTGCTCCTTAAGTTCATACACCTATCAACCAAGAAAGATAGATAAAGGGGAAAAGTTTAGTAACTTGCAAAACTAAAATGATTTAGTCTCAAGCAATGACTAAATCTCAATGTCAAAAACAAACTCAGAATTGGCAACGACGCCAAATTTGATAAGGGTTCTTAAGTCCTCAGAGCAAATCAATGTAGTATTTAAGATTGTCGAACCACATGGAACTAGTGATCTAAACACTAAGAATACACAAACTTTCCTAATCTAAGCGAATACGAGAGTTGGATGATTTGTAACAAGCTAAGATTCTAAAAATATAAACAAAGGTGATCTCAAATCCAATCAAGAAACAAGTACAAGAACTCAATCAAATGCTAAGGATGGATCCATGGGTAAGGATAATTGATATAAGGTGATCAAGGTTCAATCTAAAGGTGAAAACTTTCAATCAATCTATCAACCTTATTCCTAGACACAACACTACGCAAACTCTTTGTCAAGATGGAAGCTCATTTGCTAAAATAACTCAGGCATCAAATCTCTTTGGTTGAATATTATTAAAGCAATCATGGAGAACAAGTCTAATAGCAATCCTAGCACCTTTGACATCAAATCTCTTTGGCAAAGCAAGCTAAAAGCATTTAATAGTTGGTTAGAGCATTTCATCAAACACCTTTCGGGTGCGAAATGACTATAAATCTATCATAGAGAGGCCAACTCTAAAATAACATTGTGATCACTCAACAAGCAAGGAATAAGAAGGATCTATGTCTTGTCTTAAACTCTAACAACGCACAAGTAAAGAAACTCTTCTTTATTAAATCTCTCTTAAGGAAATACTCAAAAACCTTAAGCTCAAAACACAATCTCAAAAGCTCTAATGATATGCAACACTCTTGCACCTCATTATATAGTTATCATAATTCCTAAACTCAAGGAACTATGTTTATCCTAATCCTAATACTCTTAGGATTAACATTACTTGCTGTCGAAGTTATCTACAAGATTATCTCCAACATTTTCCCCCTTAATCTTGTAGTTCTTTATCTCTTGAATCCCTACTAATTCTCTCATCTCTTTGAACTTAGTTCTTCCTAGTGGCTTAGTCAAAATGTCTGCCTTTTGATCTACTCCCGGAATGTATTGCACATCGATTTGTTCTTTCTCTACACACTCTCGAATGAAGTGGAATCTCTTGTGGATATGCTTGCTTCTTCCATGGTACACAGGGTTCTTTGTCAACGCAATTGCAGACTTGTTGTCGATGTAAAGCTTCACACGACTGCAGGTTTCATCAACTATTTCACCCAAAAGCTCTTGAAGCCACAACGCTTGTTTAGCTGCTTCAGTAGCTGCCATGTACTCAGCTTCACATGAAGATAGTGCCACAGTTTCTTGTTTTTGAGAGCACCACGTAATAGGACATTTATTCAGATAGAAAATGTGACCTGTGGTACTCCTTCCATCATCCTCATCTATATTATGACTGCTGTCACAATATCCTTCTAGCTCTATCTTGTTTCCTCGCCTGAAGTTTAGACCAAGCTTTGTAGTTCCCTTTAAGTAACGCAGCACTTGTTTTAATGCAGCAGCATGAGATGTCTTCGGTTGATGCATATACCGACTCAATATCCCAACACTGTATGCAAGGTCTGGATGTGTATGCAGCAGGTATCGAAGACATCCTATCCTCTTTCTGAATTCAGTCTCATCGACGTTTTCTTCACTCTCTGCTTTAGACAGTATAAGCCCTATTTCCATTGGTGTATGTGTTGCATTGCATTCTTCCATCCCTGTTTCTTTAAGTATCTTAAGTGCATATCTCTCCTGCTTTAGAGTAATCCCTTATTTACTCTGCAAAACTTCAATTCCTAAGTAGTAGGTTAGCAAACCAAGATCACTCATCTCGAATATATTTGACATTTCTTCTTTAAACTCCAGGATCATGCTTCTCCTGGATCCTGTTATTAGAAGATCATCGACGTAAACGGCTACTAATAGAAGGTCTCCTTGTCGTTGCTTGCGGTACAGAGAAGCTTCTTTGGAGCATTTACTGAATCTCAACTTCTCAAGCACATTATTCAGTTTTTCATTCCAAGCTCTAGGAGCTTGTCTTAAACCATATAATGCTTTTCTTAGCTTGTAGACTTTTTCTTCGCTTCCTTTAACGATGTATCCTTCTGGCTGCTTAACATAAACATCCTCCTTCAATTCACCGTGTAGAAAGGCAGTCTTGACGTCCAAGTGGTGAACCTCCCATCCGTTTGAGGCTGCAAGACCTATTAAAAACCGTACAGTCTCAATACGTGCAACAGGGGCAAACACCTCTTCGAAGTCAATACCATGCCTTTGAATATAGCCCTTTGCCACAAGCCTAGATTTGTATTTGTTTATGCTTCCATCAGAGTTGCGTTTGATCTTGAATACCCATTTAAGACCTATTGCTTTTGCTCCTACTGGTAAGTCAACCAGCTCCCATGTTTTATTTTTTATGATGCTCTCAATTTCATCATCACAAGCTTTTATCCATGCCTTCTCTTTCACGGCCTCTGTAAAGTCCCAAGGTTCCTCGTTTATGAGCAACAGGAGTCTCTCTCCTTCTTCTTCTGCAGCTAAAACATAGTCACTTAAGTAACTTGGCGTTTTACTTATTCTTGATGATCTTCTCAGGTTAACTTCTTCTGCAACATCCTCTGCCACTTCTTCTTCAATATTTGTAGTTGCATCATTAGTATTAGCTTGATCATGATTCTCTGTATTGTCAGTCGTGGTTTCAGTATCTTTAATCCCTTGATTACCAAAGTCTCCGAAGGTAATGCTAAAGCTCCCTGGTTCTCCATTATCTGCAACAGAATTACTCCACTTCCATCTTTTGTTCTCATCAAATATTACTTCTCGGCTTACTATAATTTTCCTGCAGGTTGGATCAAACATTCTGTAAGCTTTCGAGCAAGGTTCCGTACCAAGATGCACCAAGGTTCTTGATCTATCATCCAGTTTCCGTAAATGATGAGTATCAATCTTTGTGTAGCCGATACATCCGAACACTCTCAGATGCTTTACATTCGGTTTTCTCCCTTTTAACGCTTCATACGGTGTCTGTGCTTCCAATGTCCTTGTTCCTACCCTGTTGATAAGGTACGTAGCATGCCTTATAGCTTCACCCCATAGGTAATTTGGTACTTCCATGTGCTTGAGAATGCTCCTCGTCATCTCCATCAATGTTTAATTCCTCCTCTCCACTACACCGTTCTGTTGTGGTGTGTAGGGAGCTGTCAAGTGTCTTTGAATTCCAGATTCTTCGCAGAAATTGTGAAACTCTGTTGAGGTAAACTCACCCCCTCTATCTGTGCGCAGTGTCTTGATTTTCTTCTTCACTTGTAGCTCCACCGTTGCTTTGAATAATTTGAACTTCTCAAACGCATCACCTTTTTCTTTTAAGAGGATTGTCCACATGTATCTCGTATGGTCATCTATTAGAACAAATATATATCTGTTCTTTGCTGGTGTTGTGGGTGTAATAGGACCACATAAGTCACCATGGACCAATTCTAATGGTTCCTTTGCTCGGAATAAGGTTGCTTTTGGAAATACTTGTCTAGAGTGCTTCCCAAGTAAGCATGCTTCACACGTCTCCTTCTCAACACTGATGTTTGGAATGCCAAGTACGAGTTCCTTCTTCACCATCTGTCTCATGTTCTCGGTTCCAATGTGACCAAGTCTTGCGTGCCATCTTACTGACTCATTAGTAATACCAAGCTTCAAACACTTCTCACTAACTATGTCCATAAGGACTTTATATAATCTGTTTCGTGAACGACTTGCTCGTGCAACTAGCTTCCCATCCTTATCATGTAAGGTGAGCATATCTCCTTTCATGTTTACCTCACATCCAGATTCAGTAGCTTGACCCAAGCTAATAATGTTGCTCCTCAAAGCTGGTATGAAATACACATCGGCAAGTAACTTCTTTTCACCATCTTGACTGATGAATAAAATAGATCCTTTTCCTTTAATGTCGATTCTTGAGTCATCTCCGAATCTGACTTTGCCCGTTACTGTCTCATCAATCTGTTTAAAGTAGCCTAGGTTACCTGTCATATGATTACTAGCTCCATTATCAAGGTACCATATTCTGTCTCCATCCAAATTTGACTCAAACTCTTTAGGCTTTACATTTTTCTCATTAAGATTTACTACTTCATGCATCATCAAACCATCTGCCTCATGTGTGTCGTCCTCCCTTTCTTCTTGTGTTTCTTGCAGCTTCAACAAGCGATCCGGACATGTAGCAGCGAAGTGTCCTACCTTATCACATCTGAAACAAACAACTCTGGATGCGTCTCTGCTATCCCAATAGGAAGTACGACCACGTCCTCGTCCTCTGTTGTTGTATCTTCCCCCTCGACCTCTACCTCTGCTTTCTCCTTGATACTCACGGTTTGATTGACTCTCCATGTTGGCATACATGAGTTTGGTTTGTTCGTTCGCATGTGCTTCTGCCTCTGCTGCGTTTATTCTTTCTTCGTACGCTTTTAGCCGTCCCACCATATCTTCAAAGTTGCAAGTGTCTAGATCAAGAAGTTGTTCTATTGATGCAACTATGTGAACATATTTCTTGGTTGGTAGAGCCCCAAGGAATTTCTTGACCAGTGTTGCTTCATCAATAATTTTCCCTAATGCAGCAGATTTTGAACTAATCTCGAGTAGTTTCCCAACAAACTCATCAACAGTCTCATTATCTTTCATCTTGAGTCTATCAAGGTCCGTAACTAGGGTTTGTAATCTCGCTACCCTCACCCTATCAGCTCCAACATGTCGAACTTTTACAGCATCCCATATCTTCTTTGCAGTGTCTAATCCTCCTACTTGGAGTATCATGGCCTCTGGAATAGCAGAGTACAGAAGTGCTGTAGCTTTAATATTCTTTTCAACGTTGGTTGTCTCATCTTCAACAGCTTCCCAAACCTTGTGAAGTTTAAGCATTATCTTCATCCTTATCTCCCACACCGTATAATTAGTTGTAGTCAACATAGGACACTTTATCGAAGAAGAACTTTCTTCCTTTGGATTGTCGGTTGCTGTGATAATATCTCCCTTGGCTCTTGATTATCCTTGCTCTGATACCAATTCTTGTCTTAAACTCTAACAACGCACAAGTAAAGAAACTCTTTTTTATTAAATCTCTCTTAAGAAAATACTCAAAAACCTTAAGCTCAAAACACAATCTCAAAAGCTCTAATGATATGCAACACTCTTGCACCTCATTATATAGTTATCATAATTCCTAAACTCAAGGAACTAAGTTTATCCTAATCCTAATACTCTTAGGATTAACATTACTTGCTGTCGAAGTTATCTACAAGATTATCTCCAACACTATGCTTAAACACCTTAGATCTACATTTAATCACCCTAATCTACCTTAAACCATGAATCCAAAATGTGTCTACTCTCTAATCTTCATGAGAAACCTTAAATCCATGTTGGATTCAAGGCTAATCATGTTAGTGAGAATGAGAAACAAGATATAAGATGAAGTACTTCCTTAAAATGATAAAAAGATTCAAGCTTTTACAATTAGAAACAAGTTATTCAGAGAAAATGAGATAATTTAGGGTTTTTGGGTCTAAAACTATATATAGGAGGTCCAAATTCGTCCTGGTTCAATTGAATTAAACCGGGTCAAACCGGCTTAAACCGGTTAACTCTGAGATTTTGACTTCACTGTGGTCTTTGCTTGCCCGCGTTGATTGGCCACGGTTCTTGAATCCGCCGGTCACACCAAACCGCGTCACCGGTCCGCGGTCCTCACCATCACAGCTCCAAGTCGGAGCTCTCCTCTGTCACGAACTCCGTCTTCCTCCGTTGCCATCGAACCGCTGCAGACCCAAGCTTGAAGACCATGGTATCGTCTCTGGCCTTCTCAAGTCTCTGCCGCAATCCATAACCTAGACATCTCATCTGCCTTGCTCAGCTTGCTGCTAACGGCGTCGTGGTCTCAGTTCGTCTCCCCGTCATCTGAACCACCGTGATTCGATCTCGTCCAAGCACAACACGTCTCCAAATCTTAAAGTTATCCACCTCCGTCTTCGTCGAGCTTCGCCGTGGTTGGAAGCAGCCTCGCCGTCAACCAGATCGTGAAGCTCGTGTCTCCCATGGTGGAGTTTCGCTTATTTGCAAATCTAGTCCCCGACAGTTTGCTTCTTTTCACTTGGACTCCAGAACTTTTGGAATGTGCAGAAAAGCCTCCGAATTGACCCCTGCGTTTTAGATTGTGGAATTTAAACCCAGCGAATATTACTGATTTGCAGTCTTGGTCCCTGCATTCTCGTGGCCTTTCGTTTCTGACCCAAAACTTCCACAATGTGAAATTTAGACCCTGTATATGAAATTATGCAATGCAAATGTAATATATGCAATCTAACTAATCAATATTAACAAAAATAGGATACTAAAACCTATAAAAATATGAGATATCATAAATTTTGGTCAGCTATATATAGTAGACACTGAAAATGAAGTTGAAAACAAAGTTAAGTATTTGAGGTTATTTTACACCTTCAATTCACCATAAAGTAGACCATTACTCATTTCAAAATAACATTGCACTAAGAATAGAGATTGACCCGAATTATTGATTTCTAATGTCTATGGTTTAATTCCTTACAGCAAAGTAAAAGCAAATTTCATAACAAAGAAGAAATTAGACTCGATGACGAGATTATTGACATGTTGATGAAAATGTTAAATGAAGTTAATCCTTATGTAAAGCAGCTCAGATCAACTAAAGATCTATTTAGGACAGATCTTGATTATGTGTTTCCCATGCAGATTGTCAGTGATCGCTTAAAGGATTGAAAAACTTATAATACTCCCATGGATATTGAAGTTGTTGCAATCATTCATGATGATTTTAATCTAGATATGGATAACAGAGATATTGTTCTACAACAACAATCATGAAATATTTTAAGGATAATCGAGATTCATGTTTCGTACCTTGCACTGCAGTATCCTATATTGTTTACTTATGGAGAATACGATTCAGACTGGGTATTAAGAAATATGTCACAGCAGCATAAAAAAACTTAGGAAGCCTAATATCAGTATGAGGAAATTCTTTGCTTATCGTTTTCATGAGCATAACAATGAGCCTCACTGTCTTTTACATTCTAGATGACTCTTTCGGCAATTCATCGTTGATGCCTTCACAACTATTGAATCAAACCTCTTACGCTATTTGAAGTTCAACCAGTCTAATCTACCGTCTTATAGTTATGATTCTATAAAGAAGTCTGAAAATGCTGGAAGGGTTGATATGCATGAGCAAGGGCAATAAATCGTATTGTCAGCTTCTTTTGTTGGGAGTCCTAGATATATGAAAAATAAAAACTTGGATGCTATGACCATATGGAAAAATTTTGAATTTTCCGATCTCTTCATTACTTTTACCTGCAATCCTAAATCGCTAGTGTTATGGTATTTTTGTGTAGGGTCGTTGTAGTACTACGAAACACAAGAAGGTTTGTACGAAGGTAGAGAGAAGCGATGATGTTTGTATGAGGTAAGGAGAAGTATAGAGAAAACAAGACAAGAAACAATAGAGAAGGAGACGTAATATTAGTGTGGGAACCGAAATTCACCCCGGTCGATTTTACGTAAATTTAGGAATGGAGAGTAAACCCTAATTTCCCAGAGGATCCGACTATCTGCGGAACCGCACACAAGCAATCAAGAACACGACGAGATAAAGTAAAAGATAATAAAAACGAGATTGAGAGCAAGAAGGAGTCTTATTCCGAATTCTCGTAAGAATGGTAAAACAAGAGTAGCCTTAGCTGCGTGAGCCGTCGGCGAGATACCTTGTTCTAGCAATCTAAGACTAAAACCCTAGTTGATATGCAGCTCGATAAACAAAAACAGAAAGTTGCCTAAATGTTAAGTTTTTGTGGTGAAAGCTCTGAAAACTCTTCCTTTTGTTCTGTCCTTGGCTTTCTGCTTATATACTCTCTCCTTAGGCAGTTTAGTCCTTCCCTTTCTCCCAGATTCGAGTTTATCGGGAATCTTCCATTTATCTCGATCTTTCCATTTTCCTTGCGGAAATCTTCTATTTATCTTAAAACTTGACATTTATCTTCTTTTTGTGAGTAAATCGTCAAACCGTCATTATATCTTTGGGCGGGATTTCGTTTAAGGTCGCAAGTAGGCTTTTATCACGCTTTTGGGCTGTCCGAGCCGTTTTGCGATAAAAACTGTTTTACGGTTTTAGACGAGATTGTTTCCTGATACGATGCCGTTTTTATAAGATTGTTCGAGTTAATCGTATATTTTTCAATGTACGATGTTCCGTCTTATCGTTGCCGTTTTATACAATCTTCCCGAACTTTACGAGTAAATAAGACTTTTACGATTTTTATCGTAAAACTTGAACAGTGAGACGGATCGAGACGAAATGACAAACGTTTCGACCATGGATCAGAACATGGTCGAATCAAAGGACGCACGCCTTACGTTAAGGATGCGGGAGATCGAGGCTCGGGACGGTCAGCTTGACGTACAATGAACCGAACCGGGTTGGTTCAGCTTGCCGTACGGCGAGCTATATCGAGGTGACCAGCTCGCCGTACGGCGAGCTGTATCGAGGTGACCAGTTCGCTGTATGGTGAGCTGTTCCAAGACCGACCAGTTCGCCGTACGGCGAGCTGAACAGGCTGGTTTGGCTCGTCGTACATTGAACTGTTTTGGTCAAACCTTCTCGCATTTTACGGCGGATGCGGTTTTTTGCGGTTTTTTGCTTAACTTGGGCAATTGTGTAATCGGTGATTGTTTTGTTTGTTCTTCCAAGATGACGATCCCCAAGTTTTCCCCGGATTTCCTTTGTTCAGAAAGTCCTTAGAATTTTATAAAACGACTTCTCGTGCTTTATAAACGTAATTTTATTTTTGCGGAAAGTTTGGGTCATTGATTTTGTCGTACCGATTTTGACACCAACAGTTAGCCCCCAGCTTGTAAGAATAGTTGAGTTATTGCGAGCGGTTCGAACTTGTTCGGCAAGTTTAGTAGAATTAGGCGGAACTTATTGGCCAAAAGTCCAAAGGTGAATACTAAAAAATTTTCTTATAAGTATATGGAGTAAATTTTCAAATTCTTTACTCACTTCCTTCCATAATTTTTCTAAGGTTCAAGAATTTTTCTCTCTTCCTTTCCCTTTCAATCTCTTTTTCCCATTTTTACTAAACATGTTTTCGAAGAGAAGAACTCGTTCCGAAACCAGTTCCAATCGTTGTGGTTCCGAAGGAACGAACTCACAGCCTCGTGTCGTGGTTCCAAAGGAAGAATTTTCGATACTATTGGTTATTCGGAAGACGCTAAAGCGTATTGGGAGGCTGGAACCTGGGTTCCACCTCCATTCCATGCTAATTGTATTTCCGGATGCCCGAGTTCTGTCTCTCCCAATGGTCTCTACTCCATTCGAGAATTTTTCCGAGTTCCAGAGGCGGTAGAATTTCTCCTTCCGCTAGCTGGGGAGAGTGAAAAAGTTGCGCCCGACGGCTTCTTCACATGCTACAACGTATTTTTAATGCAATGTCATTTGTGGTTTCCGATTCCGGAGATCATTGTTCTATACCTTCACCGACTTGTGTTATCGATTAGACAATTGACTCCATGCAGCTTGCAACAACTCGTTGATCTTTTGACGTTGAGTTACGAGCGAGGAATAATCCTTAGCGTTGATCACCTCGTGGTTTACTGAAACCGGAGGAGACGACACGAAGGATTAACTTATCACCTCGCAAGGAAATAGTCACTGGTTGCTTGTCGAACTACCCTTCTTGGAAAAAGAAACTCTTCTATGTATGTATCGACAATGCATCAGTTGAGGAGGACTGCATTCCTTTTTTCGTGACCAAATGGGGTCAGAAAGGTATGTGATCTGAGTGCGTATGATCTTTTAGAAAATCTTTTTTCTTTTATTTTTTACTCATTTGCTTTTGTTTTATGCAGAGACCAACCCTCTGCCTCCGTTTCAAGCGGATTTTTTGACCGTTATTGCTTCGCTTCTAAACGGGAAAGGTAGCTGGAACAGTTTTTCTCCGCAGCGTGTTCGTCGGGCAGTCGCCCTCTTTCAATCTCGGTTTCTTGCAGACTCTCCGGTTTTCGAAGAGGATCCGTGTATAGGAGAATTCATCCCATACACGTTCCCAACATGGAGGAACAAGTCAAGATCCCGAAATGATAAGCACGTGGTCGTTGACGATGATACATCCGCCCGCGCCGCTTCTCCTTAAAACATACCCAAGGATTTCCTTGATAGTTAGGTAAACGAGGGCGTTTGGGCATGTGCAGGTGGATCATCAACTTCTAATTTCTCGGACGTTGATCTTGGCTATGTTCCAGAGTTTGCCAAATAATTCGAGCAAGCTAATGAGGTCTGATTTTTTTTAAATGACTTGTGATCGAATAGTTTCGCTTATCCTTTCATCTTTCTTTTCGTAGGGCCTTCTGATTATGAGTCGAGCCCTGAATGATCGCAGCACCGAAGCCCGTCTTGCTAAGTTTGGCGTGGACATGGAGGAAAAAGAAGTTGCTCGTCTTCGGGCGGAGATTGATGCCAATCCTGCCGAAGAATGGGTTGAGAGGGAGGTTGCTCGCGTGAAGAGTGAATGCATGGCTAACTCTCATTGTGCTAAGGAGCTTTCTGATCAGAGAGTTCGTCGTGCTCGCCGTGCAGGCAAAAGAGAGGTTGCTGAGGAAGCGAGGGTTCGCCGTGAATAATTTTCAACCAGTTACTCGAATGTTCAGGTTGCTCAACAAGCCAATGGCGATTATCTCGAGTGTAGTGGTGTCGTTCACGGGTTGTCCCTTACTCAGAATGAGGGTTACTCGTATGCCAAAGAGTTTCCCAAACAGATGGATCGCTTGAATGGGAAGAGAGATATGCAGCCCGAACTCTTTGATCTTAGGGAGCAAATGTGGGAGAAATAGACTCCTATTGTTGTGTCGCCGGATTCAGTAGAGGTTGGACCAGAGATCCCAGATACGAGTGGCGAAGTTGATCAGGTGTGGATTGACGCTGGTGTTGGCCAAAGATCGGCATCCGGGTTTTGTGATTTTGATATATGATGTCTTTGTTTTATGATATTGTTGTAATGTTTATCGGGACTGGCCGTTGGTGGCTTTGAATCCCTGCCACTCGACGGCGTGTATTTGAACGAAAAATATTAATAAGAATATTTTCTAAGTATGAAATCTGTGTTTTTTTTAGATGTAGAGGGAAGAGTACAAGTTGTCGTCTCGCATCTAACTCTTGGTGTTGATCGTCCGGTTCGTTTTCTCGGAATGTTTCGATTTTTCGAGAGTGTTTAGATGTGGGCGAAGAGACATGCCTTTAGGATCTCGATTCATGACTTGAGACGTTAGCGACCAGTGTGCTGGGTTTAGGGGAAGACCTAGGTTTACTTTCGGATTGAGGCTCTGCGATGACTAGTCGGCTTTCGTTTTGCCTGTTGCAATTTTAACCTGATTCCATACAGATTTAGAATCCGCAATCGGCTTATACGATTCGTCTGGTTGGAATCGAGCATATCACCGGGGACAAATTTTAAGCCTCCATAAGTGCTGACCAAAAACTTGGATTTCTTTTATAGCGCGCTATTTTATCCGAGTTGGAAGTATGCGGACAAATGGGTCTATGCGTTTTTTACAACAGCTAGCGTGCTCGACGGGGACAATCGTCGAGCGTTCGTGATTTTATAGTCGCGGAGGGACTTTTGCGAAATATTTCTTTACTACTTTAGGCGACGTCTCGCCGGTTCTTTTCGAAAATATTTGGTGTGTAAGTTATTTATCGAAACGATCAAGTAGTTGTTACTGTGGAAGTAATTTCCGGATGTTTTTGGAATTCGTTTCTACGATTTTTGATACTAGAGATTTTTTTTATAATATTCTAACTTTGTCTTTATTAAAAAGTTTTGAAAATTTGGATTACAAAGCGAATATTTTAAAATTTGGGAGTATACGAATACTCGTATACTTCCGAAAGGGGGATAGCTGAACTCGTCTTTAGGTGAGCTGCCTATGTATTCCTTTCGGAAATCAAGCCATCTCGTATTTATGATTGTTGGTGCGAGTGTGTTTACTCGGCTTTCGCAGACTTCTCGATCACTTTAGTCGCTGGATCGTCGTCTTCGTCCGGTTTGTCTCCTCCGATTGGGTAGAAGCGATGGGTTCGGAAGTTTGTTGCTTCTCGACTGTTGCTGTTTTGGATTCGTTTTCTGCGGGCGGCGGCGTGAACTTCACCCATTTCGGTTTCACGATTGCGACCACTTATTGCCTTAGCTTATGTTCAGCTAAAAAGCAAGATCGCGATTGTCTCTGCCATCCCCAAATTGCTGCGGCATCCGTAGGGGTCGGAAACTTGATGCCTAAGTGGTATGTCGACAGAACCGCCTTCATGGAGTTTATCCAGGGCGTGCCCATGATCACATTGTAGATAGCAACGGAATCGGCAACTGCGAAGTTAACGATTTTTGTAACTTCTTTCGCGGCGACCATAAGTCGGATCGATCCTAGAGGCATAGCCGTTTCGCCGGAGAAACTGGTCAATGGCTTTGGTATTGGCTTGATCTCCGATAAATCGATTCCCATGTGCGCCAATGTTTTGTGGAAGATTACGTTGACGGTGCTTCCGGTGTCGACCAAGATTCAGGCGACTTTTAAGTCGCTTATGACTAAGGCGATGACGAGAGAATCAGTGTGTGGTGTGGGAACCGAAATTCACACCGTCGATTTCCCTAAAATAAGGAAACTTAGGAAAGCCATAATTTTCCAGAGGAACCGGATATCTGTGAAAGCCAATACCAAGTAACCAAATATATGCGGAAAAATATGAAAAACGTAATAAAACGAATTTATAAAGAAAGTCGATCTCATTTCCGATTCGCGTAAGAGCGTCGCGATCATTACATGGAATTGCAAAGGCTTGGCCGCAGGGGCTATTAGCGAGTTACCAACATAAAACCCTAAATCTAGTCGAGTCGCACCTCGATAACGAAAGACGGAAAAAGATACAAAAAAGGGTTTGATTGATTTCAGACTGAACCTTATGAAAGGCTGCCTACGTACCCATTTCGAGGATCAAGTCGAACATAGTTCAGTTGATAGAGCTGGGTAAGAGATCAAACCGCTTGGTTGAGTTAGTCTAGTAATTGAGTGCCAGTCATAGAAACCGAACTTGTCGAGATTAAAGCCTAGGTTTCTAGGTGTGGAAAATTCTAAGTCTAGATAAGTTGTAAAATTCTCAGATGAGAGCTCTGAAATTCGTCCTCTTCTTCTGTCCTTTGCCTTTATCATAAAACTCGAACCATAGGACGGATTGAGACGAAACGAGAGACATTTCGACCTTGGTTCGGAACATGATCGTGTCAAAGGACATATGCCTTGAATCAAGGACGTGGGAGATTGAGGCTCGGGTTAATTAGCTCGACGTACGACGAACCTAACCAGACCGGTTCAGATCGCCGTACGGCGAGCTATACGGGATGTCCCTAGCTCACCGTACGATGAGCTAGTCTTGGTCGAGATAGCTCGCCGTACGGCGAGCTACTCCTGCCGAATCAGCTCGCAGGGCGGATGCGGTTTTGCGCGGTTTTCTTCTGAACTCGGACGATCATGTAATCGGTGTTTGTTTCGTTCTTTCGAGATAACTATTTCCGAGTTTTTCACGGATTTCCTTTGTTTATAAAACGATTTCTCGAGTTTTATAAAGCGACTTCTCAATTTTATAAAAAGACTTATCGAGTTTTATAAAGCGATTTCTCGAGTTTTATAAAACGACTTCTTGAGTTTTATAAAACGACTTCTTGAGTTTTATAAAAGGACTTCTCTAGTTTTATAAAACTTATTTTATTATTTATTTTTTACGGAAACTTTTAGCCATTGATTCCGTCATGACCGATTTTGACACCAACATGTGGTTGGTCGATTCCGCCAGTTTCTGTGTCATCGAAAGATATCACTCCCTTTGGAGTGTTATCCGATGGTACGTTCCAACTTGAACCGGTTTTGGCTTTTTGTTGGTAGGACTAGATAGATGAGATGGTGTCGCTGTAGTATTGCGATTCTCCGATGATCATATTGATCTTCCGGCGGTTAGTGTTGTTACTTTTCTCATGTAGTCTTCGTCCGCGTTTCTCGCCTGACTAGTTCCCTTGAGGTGGAGTTTCTGCTCGCGAGTTCCTGTCACTTTCGGGAGGCGATCTGAATCGTGGATGAGGTCCTTCACGCTGGATATCTCAGAGAGTTCTCCCGCGAGCAATTTTGCGGCCAGTCTGGTGCCGAGAACTTTTCAGTTCACGGTAGAGTGCCCGCAAGTTTGGTGGAAATCGCAGAAGGAATTTTTGTCGTAATTCGGATTCCTTGACCACATGTTCCCTTTAGTTCGCCCTTGTTCCGATACGGAATTGATGGCGTAGTTGTGCGCCCCTTGGAGATCCTGCCCCTGGTGATGGACGTATTTATCGTTACGACGGTTTTTCTTTTTCAGCTTCTGCTCGGACGCGATGTCCTTTGCGGACGCTTTCGCTGGCTTATGCTTTTCAGATAGGATTTTAGTCTTCTCTTTGATAGTTATGTTNTAGTTCGCCCTTGTTCCGATACGGAATTGATGGCGTAGTTGTGCGCCCCTTGGAGATCCTGCCCCTGGTGATGGACGTATTTATCGTTACGACGGTTTTTCTTTTTCAGCTTCTGCTCGGACGCGATGTCCTTTGCGGACGCTTTCGCTGGCTTATGCTTTTCAGATAGGATTTTAGTCTTCTCTTTGATAGTTATGTTATCGGTAGATTTGTGGAGCGCGTCCTGGATCGTCCGCAGTTTCTCGAGAGTTATCCACATTCGAAACTTCGACTTGAACCAAAGCCATTTTCTGAGCGCATCGATGGCGGCTTTGTCGCTTATTCCGCTGACCCTAGCCATGATAAGTTTGAACCTGCTCATGAAGTCGCGGAGAGGTTCGTCTTCCTTCTGGGATAAGCTCTAGAGATCGGCATCAGAAGTTTCCTGATTTATGAACATCGAGTATTGCTTCAGGAATTAGGAAGCAAGCTGGCGGAAACTCCCGATTGAATTCCGCTTAAGCTTGGCAAACCGCTCAAGCGCTGCTCCTTCTAAGTTTTGACAAAAAAAAGGCAATAGCCCACGTCTTTTTTCGTGATCTTTGAGCTTTGCTCGTCCCATGGTAATCTGGAAGGCCTGCAGATGTGCTTTGGGATCGGTTATCCCGTCATAGGTTGGCACTTTGAGTTTTCCAGGATCGGGTAGCTTGACCTCGGTGATGCGAGCCGTGAAAGGCGTTCTTCGAAGTAGCCGATCTATTTCGGGCGCGGCACTGGTAGCATAGTGAATTTGAGATTTCACCGCTTTTACCGCTGCGGCCGTTTTATTAATGTAGTCACGGAGAACGCGAATCTTTGTTAGTTCGCCAGCAGTTTTCCAATTTCGTCAGCGTTTGCTGCGAGTAACTTGAGATGTTCCTCGGCCGTTTTTTTTGCGCGTTGCACGCAGTAGAGGTCCTCCTCGTCCTTAGTAAAAGAACGCTCAGGAGAGGATTCCGGCTGCTATCCTCCCTTCTCCGCGGATGAACGTCTGCGTCCACATCCGATGGATCAGATTGTTCGCTCGTTTCTAGGCTAACCCTTTCGACACCGTCTTCTTCGGTCTTCTGTATGCGAGTAGGAGATTTGTCCAATTCGTTCAGTGTTGCGTCAGGGTTAGCTTTTTCGGAGTTTTTCTCCGGCAGATTTCCCTGCTCAGTTCTGGGGCGATCCAAAGGACTCCCGAAATCGAGCCTTCTTCCGCGGGGGCAAATTTCTCTGTTTCTCGCAGTTAAGGTTTCAACCTGTTTTGTGATTGAACCAATGAGCTTTTCTTGTTCTTCTGATTTCTTGTTAAAATCGTAGAGCATCTTCTCGACGGCCTTGGTGTTAGCGTTAACGTTAACCGTGGGTACATCGAGAGCTGGTGTATTGTCAACGTTGTCGCCATCGACGCGAGTTGGTTGTTCTTCAGACATCGCTTCTTGATTGAGCGTGCTGCAGTTTGAGTGTAAGATAAATCCGACCCCCCCCCTCCTTCTAGTGCTAAACTGTGGGAACCACAATTCACCCCTGTCGATTTTACATAAATTTAGGAATATAGAGTAAACCCTAATTTCCCAGAGGACCCGGCTATCTGCGGAACCGCCCAAGCAATCAAGAACACGACGAGATTAAGTAAAAGATAATAAAAACGAGATTGAAAGCAAGAAGGAGTCTTATTCCGAATTTGCGTAAGAACGGTACAACAAGAGTAGCCTTAGCTGCGTGAGCCATCGGCGAGATTCCTAGTTCTACCAATCTATGACTAAAACCCTAGTTGAGACGCAGCTCAATAACAAAAACGGAAAGTTGCCTAAATGCTAAGTTTTGGTGGTGAAAGCTCTGAAAACTCGTCCTTTGGTTCTCTCCTTGGCCTTCTGCTTATATACTCCCTCCTTAGGCGGTTTAGTCCTTCCTTTTCGCCCAGATTCGAGTTTATCAGAAATCTTTCATTTATCTCGATCTTTCCAGTATCCTTGCCTAAATCTTCTTTTTATCTTCAAACTTGACATTTATCTTCTTTCTGCGAGTAAATCGTCAAACCGTCATTATATCTTTGGGCTGGATTTTGTTTAAGGTCGCAAGTAGGCTTTTATCGCGCTTTTGGGCTGTCCAAGCCGTTTTGTGATAAAAACCATTTTACGATTTTAGACGAGATCGTTTCCTGATACGATGCCGTTTTTATAAGACTTCTTGAATTAATCGTATAGTTTTGCAATGTACGATGTTCCGTCTTATCGTTGCCGTTTTATACGATCTTCCTGAACTTTACTAGAAAAGAAGACTTTTACGATTTTTATCGTAAAACTTGAACAGTGAGACGGATCGAGACGAAATGAGAGACGTTTTGACCATGGTTCATAACATGATCGAATTGAAGGACGTATGCCTTACGTCAAGGATTCGGAAGATCGAGGTTGGGATGTTCAGCTCGACGTACGGCGAACCGAACCAGGTTGGTTCAGCTCGCCATACGGCGAGATGGTCTGGGACCGACCAGTTTGCCGTACGAGGAGCTGAACCGGCTGGTTTGGCTTGTCGTACATTGAAATGGTTTGGTTGAACCTGCTCGCGGTTTACAGCGGATGCGGTTTTTTGCGGTTTTTCGCTTAACTTGGGCAATCGTGTAATCGGAGATTGTTTCGTTCGTTCTTCCGAGATGACGATCCCCAAGTTTCCCGTGGATTTCCTTTGTTCGGAAAGTCCTTAGAATTTTATTAAACGACTTCTCGTGTTTTATAAAACGTATTTTTATTTTTGCGGAATGTTTTGGTCATTGATTCCGTCGTACTGATTTTGACCCCAACAATTAGGTTATTCGAATGGGGGCTACAATGTAGGTGTATGAAACCTAATTCTAGCCGCCTAGGTCTAGTCTCTCAATTCTAAGTGTCGATCCCTTATTTTAGGGTTTGGGTTCCCCTTATATAGATGTAGATGTCGGCTTTTATTTAGGTTAAACTCTTCCATATTGGCGAATATGGGAGAGTTCCCTTATATGGAGAACTTCCATTTCACTCAGGGGTCGGTTTTGGAGCAGGGGTCGGGCCCGGGGAACCTGAGTGCAGGGTCCGGGATCTGGCTCCTTTCGGAGTAGGGGTCTAGAGGCCGGCGCCCAGCCCGGGGGCTTGAGGAATCTGGTGCCTGGATATTTTTCCCAACAGTTTGCCCCTTATTCGATTTCACTGATGGAATCAAGGGATAAAGTGTCTATAGGTGGATCGGAATCGCTTTATTTCAGAAGATTCCCCTTAGGTAAGACATCGCTCTGAGACGCCCTATCCTCCAGGTCCTCGTTTAGGTCAGAACCGTGTTTGGCGTCTAGAGTAAGTCGAGTTTCCCTTGGTGAAATGGTGTTCCATGGGTATCTTACGGGCCTGAGCCTTTTAAGATTGATGACGCGGAGTCGGAGAGGTATCTATCCTTTTTGGTTTTAGGGCCCCGCCGTTTGAGGCATGAAGAACTGGGCCGTAGATCCAGAGGAGGGGATACCTTGAGCCTTCGAGCTGAATCTTTTGGAAGGAGAATATGGGCTTTTGGAATTGTCCCACAGTCCTTTTGATTTTGGCGCTTATCCTCGCGCGTGGCGGCATCTCCGAGGCACGTAGGAGCCACCCCTTAGGGTTTCCTACATCACACTCTCTCACATCTTTTGGTCTTCGCATCTCTTTCCTTCTCCAGCAATCACTGCTGCGATTCTTTCTCTTTGAAGATTTCTTCCCCTTTGGAACAAGTAGCCATCTTCTCTCTTCTCTTTCTTCGTTTAGATATGTCTTCGATGGGGAGTGAAGCTGGGCCTAGGAGAGATATATAAAACCTAGACCCGATAGGATCTTCCTTGCCTTTGGTTGACTCGTCCGTGGAGAGCCATGGATCTGATCCCGCGGATGTAGTGGGAGAAGTTAGTGTTAAGGTGTATAGGTCCTTAGAGATTGGTCCCCTCTCAAAGAGAAGGGAGAAGGAGGTCGATGAGTGGAGGAGGAAGTATGATCTCCCTTGGGAAGTGATCATCCGTGCCCTGGGCCCTTTGGAGAGGATCTCGGATTTCATAGCTGATGAGGTCCCGGTCTATGAGGCTTATTTTGATTTGGGATTCAGGGATCAAGTTCCCTCCCTGGTAGCTAAAATGTCAGAGTATTTTGATATATCTCCAGGCCAACTTACTCCTTCGGCCTGGAGAATTCTAGTAGCGATTCAAAACCTAAGTGAGCTTGAGGGCATTGTCTTGGGGGGGTGAAAGAGGTCTTGTATTCTTATTTTGTTATGCCACTACATAGTGGCGGAGGTAGATATTACTTTCATCCTCGGCTTCGACGTCCTCTTGTGCGAGAGATCTCGAAGAATGAGAAGAAACACCATCCTTTTTTCAGCGGGTCGTGGGCCAAGAAGTTTGCGTTCATGCGTATTTCTGGCTTTTTCTCCATTTGGCATATAGTTGGTAGGTAGCTATAGTCCTTTCTTGTCTTGATAATATTTTGCTGATTTCTTTTATCCTTTTTCAGATACGTCTCACCCTTTGATAGGTAAAGGACAAGCAGCGGTTGATCAGGCTCTGAAGACTCCTGAGGAGCGTCGTAGAGTCAGTTTTCTCGTGACCAAGGAGGTTCTAGAACGTTGCAGTATCTAGGGTAGATCTTGCGAGCCTTTCCGTTCTAGTTGATCTGTCACGGTGATGAAACGTGTCGTGACTAGACTAAGTTTTATTCTTTCAGGGAACATGTTGGGATCAACTGGAGAAGAGGCGTTGAAATCATACAACAAAGAGATAGAGAAACTTTCTGCCAGGAAATCTTCATCCAAGCCGGCGGTTCAGGAGGATGATGATGTTCAGTTACTTCGATCCAGCAAGCGCAAGGCTCCGGCTGGTCCGGCACCTGCTACCTCCAAGAAGAAAGCTAAAGCCGTGGGGACCATACCGGGAGCTTCTCGTACAGCTTCTGACGGACTGGCCGTAGCTCTGATTGATCTCAATGAGAAGGTTTTCCCCCACGATTCCGTGCTTCCTTCCCGCAGGGGACCTGACCAAGTCCGTTATATCCCTTCAGCGTGATATCCTCGAGGTGTGTAACTTCCCCTTTCCGTATACAATGCTTGCGTGCCGTATACAATGCTTGCGTGCTGGTTTTTCTGATGACGCTTTCTTTATAGGAAACGTCTCATCTACTTCACCTCAAGGAAATGATAGATGAGAAGGTCTCTAACGAAGAAAAGGTGGAAGCTTTGGTGTCTAAGCTCTGTGATGAGGAGAATCGTGGCTTGGCTCGGGAGAAGGAGATCAAGTCTCTGAAGTTTAAACTGAAGAAGCAAGAGGATGCTGGAGTCTTAACCGTAGCTGAGAACGTTGCTATTAGGGGAGAGTTAGAGGAGCTGATGGAAGAGTTATGCGGGTTGAAATCCGAGAAGGATGATTTTAATGATTAAAGGGCCGTAGCTGTGCATGGAGCTACAATTACTGAAGATGAAGACTGCAGAAGCTGAGCGTCAGGGTCTACCTGCTTCCTCTTTCGAAGGTGAGCCTGCTGTTAAGGAGATGGGAGCTCTGAGTGAGACTCCTCTGCCGGTGCCTGTCAACGATCCTAAGGCCTCCTCCTCTGCTTGATTTCAAAAATGAACTCTGTTTCCCCCTTTTTTGTGATGCCCTTTATTTGGGCCTTGTTTTGTTATGCCCCTCGGGGTTTGGAACTTGGTATTGGGCCTTCGTGCCCCTCATTTGTTATTTGTAGAACCTTATGGCCTCCTGGGGCTCGTACATTTAAACACTTTTCGGATTATTGCTTTCGCTGTCGATTGAAATATTCGGCTCGGAACCTTTGTAAATTCCACCAAGTATATAGTAGATTTCACCAAATGCTTTCTCGGGCTTAAGATATCTTGGTTGTCTTGAGGTTAATCCTTGGCAGCGTACTGCTATGGATTTAGAGCTTAGGGATAGAAATGTAAAACTCGTAGTCTTAAACACTTAGGACCCAGGGGTCTTGGAGGATTCTTAGAACCCTTCATAGATCCTGAGATCTTTGATTGGGCCCTGAATTCTCTTACTCGATCATGGAGATAGGAACTCATAGTTCTGAATTGTCAGGCTCGTCGCCTGGACCTGGAGATTTTGATTGAGCCCAGAGGCTCCGTGCTCCGGCCCAAAGATCTATGGCTGGGCCCTGTTGGCGTCAAAATTGGTCACGACGGAATCATTGGCAAAAAGTCTCCGCAAAAATATAAAAGGAATAGTTTTATAAAACCCGAGAATCATTTTATAAAAATCGAGAATCATTTTATAAAACTCGAGAATCGTTTTATAAAACTCGAGAAGTCGTTTTATAAAACCCAAAGATTGTTTTATAAAACTCGAAAATCGTTTTATAAAACTCGAGAAGTCATTTTATAAAACTCGAAGATCGTTTTATAGAACTCGAAGATCGTTTTATAAAACTCGAGAAGCCGTTTTATAAAACTCGAAGATCGTTTTATGAAACTCGAGAAGCCGTTTTATAAAACTCAAAGATCGTTTTATAAAACTCGAGAAGCCGTTTTATAAAACTCGAAGATCGTTTTATAAAACTCAAAGATCGTTTTATAAAACACGAAGATCGTTTCAAAAAACTCGAATAGCCGTTTTATAAAACTCGAGGAGCCATTTTATAAAAC
This sequence comes from Eruca vesicaria subsp. sativa, assembly GCA_932364175.1. Taxonomy (NCBI): domain Eukaryota; kingdom Viridiplantae; phylum Streptophyta; class Magnoliopsida; order Brassicales; family Brassicaceae; genus Eruca; species Eruca vesicaria. Next base: position 6,715 of record CAKOAT010235488.1, on the reverse strand, counting down.
TCGAAGATCGTTTTATAAAACTCGAGAAGCCGTTTTATAAAACACGAAGATAGTTTTATAAAACTCGAAGATCGTTTTATAAAACTCGAGAAGCCGTTTTATAAACTCGAAGATCGTTTTATAAAACTCGAGAATCGTTTTATTAAACTCGAGAAGTCGTTTTATCAAACTCGAGAATCGTTTTAGAAAACCACGAAAAACCGAAACCGCCACAAAACGCGAACTAAGCCAAGCTTGGCTTAGTTCTTGGCTTAGTTCGCTAGCAGGCGAACTAGAAGCTTCCAACTAGTTCGCCTGCTGGCGAACTAAACCAAGCTGGCTTAGTTCGCCAGCAGGCAAACTAGGAACTCCCCGGCTAGTTCGCCTGCTGGCGAACTATGCCAGCTCGGCTTGGTTCGCCAGCAGGCGAACTAGAGATCTCCCAGATCTCCGCAGCCCCGATTCAAACCTTACATCCTTCGACACGGTCACATTCTGAACCACGGCCGAAATGTCTCTCGTTTCGTCTCGATCCGACTTATCGTTCGAATTCTACGATAAAAACTGTAAAACTCCGCTTTCTCAAAAAGAAGTCGAAGAAATCGTATACAACGGTAACGGTTAAGCAAGACACCAAACATCGCCTAAACTATACGATTTATCCAAGATTTTTCGTTAAGATCATAAAAAAACGCGTTTTTAATAAAAAAACGTCGAGAAAATCGTAAAAAACGGCAACGGATCAGGAAACGGTCTCGTATAAAGTCGTAAAACGGTTTTTATCGTAAAACGGCTCGAAAAGTCCTAAAACACGATAAACACCCATCTCGCGACATTAACAAAATCGAACCCGAAGATACGATAACGTTTTGATGGTTTACTCGCAGACAGAAGACAAAAGGTGTTGGTGTCAAAAACCGTACTCTCGAAATCAACGTCTGCGATAGCTTCTGTAAAAGGGAGATCATTACTTTCCGCAAAAGTGATTTTATAAAACTCAGAATCGTTTTATAAAACTCGAGAATCGTTTTATAAAACTCGAGAATCGTTTTATAAAACTCGAGAATCGTTTTATAAAACTCGAGAATCGTTTTATACAACTCGAGAATCGTTTTATAAAACTCGAGAATCGTTTTATAAAACTCGAGAATCGTTTTATAAAACTCGAGAATCGTTTTATAAAACTCGAGAATCGTTTTATAAAACTCGA
>CAKOAT010235377.1:0-35431 GCA_932364175.1 Eruca vesicaria subsp. sativa | reverse complement strand
AGCGATTCTCGAGTTTTATAAAACGATTTCTCGAGTTTTATAAAGCGATTCTCGAGTTTTATAAAACGATTTCTCGAGTTTTATAAAACGATTCTCGAGTTTTATAAAGCGATTTCTCGAGTTTTATAAAACTGTTCATTTTGTATTCTTGCGGAAAGTTTTGGCTATTAATTCCGTCGTACCGATTTTGACCCCAACATTTAGGTTTGGAATTAGTTTAGTAGATTTATTTGAATTGTTTAATTTAACCCGTTTATGTTTTTTATAATTTTCAGATATATACATTTCGCTATGTCTGGTAGAAAGAGAATCCGGAACCTCGCGGCTAGAAACTCCTACGGGAGTACTTTTCTCGGTCAGTCGTATACCTCGGCTGGCACATCATCCGGCGGCACCTCATCCGGCCCTGACCCGGTTCCGGAGACCCAACCGGCACATACTACTCAGGAGCAGTATGTCCCTCCGTATTATCCGCGCATTGAGGATGATACGGATTTCTTCACTTATGTGCCGGAACCTGAGTATGTCCCTCCGCCTTCCCAGAACCCACCACAAAATCCTTATCCGGTCCTGATCAGAACCCGCAACATGCCCAAAACCCGCAAAAAAATCCTTATCCGGCTCCCCAGAACCCGCAACATGCCCAGAACCCACAAAAAAATCCTGATCCGGCTCCCGGTCTTCATCCAGATATGATGGTGCCGCCGAATGCACCATATGCGAGATATACGGTGGAAGATATTCTCGGGATGCCGGGCCGAGAAGGTTTACGAATCGTCGATCCGGATCGACGCCCCGGCACGTTTTGGTAATTTTTCTAAATTATTTAATTAAAGTTTAAATTTTAAAAATTTATTTAATATTAATATATATTAATATAAATATATAAATTCTTTCAAATTTTGTAGGTTTTTGATGGACAATGTTTTAGGATAGAGCGTTGGGGATATCATTCGGGCAAATTTTCGGCATGCCCACCCCAACTGGACTCTTACACCGGACCACGTTCGCATTACGTGGTTCAAGTGTTTAGCGGTTAGTTTCTCCATTTTTTAAAAAAAAATAATTCATGCATTGATAGTATATATAAAGTACTAATGTTTTTTAATTTTTCATAAATTTTTTGTAGCAAAAATGGAATTGGTCCATTGGTGTCAACGAGGAGGTCAAATCTGGGTCCTACAAAAAGGCGATGCAGCGCCTCAAGAACATTGTTGGAGATTGGAAGGACGACTAGAGGCTAAGACAGGATGACGCAAAACCAACCTACCTCAGCAATGACGTTTGGGTTGGTTTGGTGGCTTTTTGGATGAAGTCTGAGTCAAGGGCGAAGTCTACCAAGTACTATGCGGTCCGGTTGACCAAGGATGCTCAAGGTAACCCGCCAGTTCCTCATACTTCCGAGCAGACTACACATGCTGGGAGGGCACTTGAAATTGTAAGTGTTTGAATATTCTTGATTTTATTATTATTTTTTTAATGCAAATTTTAAATTAATTTTTTTTTATATAGGCCGCCAAAGAAGGAGTGATGTCACTCAAATTTTTAACCTAAGGAGTGATTTTACTCTCTCAAATAAGAGGTTCAATCGTAGTACTTAGGGATCGAATCCACAAGGAACTAGAGTCACAAAAGATGTAATCCTAAGTGATTAAGCTAGGTTGAAAAATGTTTAAAACAGTAAATAAAATAAGTAGCAAGGGTAAGTTGCTAAGGAAAATAGGTTTTGGGGTTTGAAAACAATGAAAAGAAATAGTTAGATTCAAGGTTACTATTCAGAAAATCAGGATTATAAATCTATGGATGTCTTAACGAATTGCTTGCAAATATATGAGAACTTCAACCCTTAGACAAATCTATAGCTGTCGCTAGTTAGACTCGTCCATTGATCTGATTGCCGACTGCATCGATCGATGTTGCTATCGCAGTGTCGATCGATATAAGCTGNTCGCTAGTTAGACTCGTCCATTGATCTGATTGCCGACTGCATCGATCGATGTTGCTATCGCAGTGTCGATCGATATAAGCTGTCGTCGATCGATAACTCTAGAGGAGTATCGATCGATATAAAGTATCAGATCGGATTGAATCTGTGTTCACCCGAGAATTTCTATCAGACCGGCTGTCGCATCGTGCCTTAATAGAGTTTGGGTTTAGCCAAATGATTTCAGGAAGATGACTATTAGATTAGTCACTCCATAATCAATACTCTAGGTAGCAAGTCTAGAGTAAGCATTGGGGTTCATTTGGATAATGAATATAACAACTCAACAATCCATAGTTGGGGCTAATCCCGCTCACTTGGGTTTCAAGTTGGCCAAATAAATCTTGCTCATCACGCTCTGTATCGATCGATGGTACATTGCGTACATCGATCGATGGAGTATCTCGACTTCAACTTCTACGGAAGCGTCATCGATCGATTACACAAGGTGTGTATCGATCGATATGTATCTCTTATGTCGGATCTTCATAGTCATCTTGGAAAACTCTTCTTTAAGCACCAAAAGGCACATAAATCATCACTTTACCACAAAATGCTCCTGAACCTGAAAACATACCTAATAGACTCCAAAACATAGATAATTATAATAAAAACATATAGAAAATATGACCAAAAGCGGGTCAAAATCATGGTATATCAACTCCCCAGACTTAACATTTTGCTTGTCCTCAAGCAAACATCAAGTCAGTCTTGAAAAGAAGCTTAAAAACAGCAGGGACTCAATCAAAATCTCAACTTAAAAATCATAACCTCCTACTTTGTTGCAAACCACATCTTATTCCTATCAACTACATAAGTACATTATACCATATCCTAGTTTAGCAACCAGATAAATCTAGTCAATCAACTTAAACATTCCTTGTCTGTCTATCCCCTCTACTAATTTCATTTATGCATAAAAATAAAGGTGTAGGTTTTACCTTGGGAGTATCGATCAAGGAACACTTGGATTCAACTCAAACAAGTTCAGGTATTCTCATTCTGGTTCCTTTTCTCTCTTTATCCCCCTTCTCTGAATCCCAAACTTTCTTTTCTTTTATGTCAATCCCAATGAACAACTAATGTTCATCTTATTGATCTTTCTACTTTTTGTAGCTCTTTTGACACAGTGTAGGCGAATAGTGGGGTCATAGGTAATTTACCTCTCCCTCGCTTCCACAGTGGGTGATTATTCCTTTGATTTAGAATAGTGGGGTCATAGGTAATGTACCTCTCCCTCTGCCTCTCAGGAAATCATCTCAATCTTTTATTTTCTGGGGATGCCAAAGGAAGGAGAGAAGGAAACCAAAATTTTTGAGACTTTTACCTTCCAGACTTGTAAGAGGATTCCGATCCCTTGTATACCAAGCCCCAAGACAAGCAATACATGTCAGGTTATGTTGGAAATCAGCTTTGGTTCTTCCAGACAATCATGAAAGTGTTGACATAGGTGATCGGTGATCCACTTTAGCATCTATAGTACTTTCTCCAATCAATAAATCTAAGGATGGTGCTAAAGAGTGGTAAGATAAAAAGTAAGACTTTGAAAAATTTTCCCTTTCTTGACTCAATAAAACCAATTTTTGAAAACTTTATCAAAATGATCAAAAAGAGGTAAAGTAGCATCAGTAATCAACTCCCCCCAGACTTAAATCATACACTGTCCTCAGTGTATAATTAGTCGGAGTTAGAGCATAAAAAAAATTAAATATGTGTAACTGATATCGAAAATTGGAAACGATATACCTGACCGATATGGGTATCGATCGATGGTGAGTCGCCATCGTCGATCGATGCGTGTAAGTCTGTGTCAAGCGATATCGACTGGTTCGTATCGGTCGATAGGTATGGATCGTGTGTATCTTCCTAAAAACAAATAAAAACGAAACTAGTAAGTAAAAATAAAATAAAATAAGTAAGTAAAATACCTAGCAGTGGGTTGCCTCCCACTCAGCGCTTGTTTTAAGTCAGTTTAGCTTGACTATGGAAGTATGGTTGCTAGTGAGGTGGGTTGCAGGTACTTGTTGGTAAACAAGTGTCCTCATTTTCTTGTGTTTCATCAAACCAAGAGGTTAGAAAGCTTCTTGTGGCCTTCTCACTTCTGGTCATGCTAGTCTTCAAACCATAAACTTCTGCTTGGATCCTTTCTAACCACCCCTCTAAGTTGGCAAGGCTGTACTGATGGTTGCCAATGATGCTGTAGATGTGTTCTGTTGTGCGCTGCATGGTGTCGTGGTGTGTTGGATCGTCGGTGGAGGATGGAGGTTGCATATCGATCGATGCGTTATGTGCTTCATCGATCGATGGGGATGGGTCAGGTCAGCTGGCGAGCTGTCTTTGGATATCTTCTCCCTCCTTCTGAATATCTTATGTTCTCAGTTCTAAACTTTTAACATCATTCTGCATTGGGAGCCAATACTTGTCCAGTAGATAGTAATCTTCGTTTTCACAAGCCTCAATGGATTTGTAGATCTCGGCTGTGGTTTCTTCAAATTCTTCCCTGGTACAGAATTCTTGAGCACGGTTGTCGATCGATGGACTGGGTTTGTCATCGATCGATAGCTTCTGTAAGTGGTGCTCGATCGGGTTAAGTACGGGTGTATCTGTCGATGCAGGGGGATCTGTATCGATCGATGGATGTGGCTGAGATTGCAGTTCTGCGCACAAAGTGTTGACTTCTTCTTGTAGGGCATCTCGTTTCTTTCGTACTGACTCATTTTGGCTGGTCTGCCATAGCATTTCACCTCGAAGTCTTGATAGTTTGTCCTCAAGGTCATGTCTCGCGCCTGCTATCTTCCAATTGTGATCGCTGGTGAGGCCATCTAGCATGTAGGTGACTTCTTTCTGTGTGTAGAGCTTGCCATCTGGAACTCCTTTAGCAAACTGATCAGCATATCCTGGTAGACAGAAACAAGAGCGACCAAATAGTGAGGCTCTCTTCAGCAAGTTTTCCATATCTTCTTTGGTGACAGGGATGATGTCTCCGTTTACTGCTCTGCATGGCCAGATTCATCTTTGTAGACTTCATATTCATCTTTCTTTTTTTCTAAAAAGAAACGACGTTCTCCGTTTTGGAAAGCTCTCGTCCCATACTCTCGGTATGTATCGATCGATGCTAGTCTCCATGCATTGGTCGATGGGCGTTTTGTCTAGTTCGGGTCGATGGAGTATGTCTGCAACATCTTCTGTGGAGATAGGAATGATTCTCTCATCTATGGCACGTGCATGACCATCTGAATCCCTGAAAATACCAAACTCATCCGGAATTAGTGAATTTAAATCAAACTTTGGTAGTTGTACCTCGGATAGTGTTGTGGCAGGATCGGTTGGTGGTCTGTGATTGATATCGATCGATGGAGAAACGTCTTCGTCGGTCGATGGCTTGTAGGTCGTGTCGGACGATGGCTTATACTCCTTTTCGAGCGATACGGGATCTGCAGGTTGAGTCGCGGCTTGTAGGGGTGATGTGTCTACTGCAAAACGTTCGTGATAACCGCTGACCCAGCTTCCAATCGAGTAATCTCCGTCTCGTGGTTCGTGTGGGACATAGACTGGTTTGCAGTAGGGTTCGTCGCTTGTTGATTCGTAACGTGGTTTGCGCGATCTGGGGTAGGGCATATCGATCGATGGACCAAGTGTCATATCGGTCGATGCTCGTCGGATGAAGGTCGGCAATGGAGGTTGTTCTTCATCTTCTCAAAGAAATCGGTACTCTATAGCGCGTTCCTCCTCACAATCTTCATCATACTCCTCCTGAGTAGTGCACTAGCAAGCTCGGGCAAGTAGTGATCGTTTTCCCAATCTTCTGCACTGAAATCGGCTTCTGGGAACTCGTCTTCGGTCCGTCGGAAGACTCCATCGAGCGATGACCAGGTAGAATTGTCGGTCGATGGTGTTGCAAGTATATCGGTCGATGGGGAAGTGGTGTCATCGGTCGATACTGCTTCTTCGGTTTCATACTCTTCCATAGAATCAAATTCGTGGGCACAGAAACATGTGGCTACGAGTGTTGAGCTGGCTGGCCTTGGGAACTTGATTACTGGAACAGGATCGTAGTGAATGGAAGGGTTGATTAGGGTTAGGCAGAGCTTGTTTGTTTGGAGGTCACAAACAGATCCAACTGTGGCTAAGAAGGCTCTTCCAAGTAGTAGAGAAGTCTTGAAGTTTAGCTTGTTGGAGAGGATATGGAAATCTGTAGGAATTAGGATTTCTCCAATCTGTACCTCAAGGTTGCGAACGATGCCTCCAGAGCTTTGCTGAGAACAATCTACAAAGATGAAAGTCTCTTCAGAAGGCTCTGTCTTCAGACCTATATGATCTGCCATGAGCTTGGGTAAGATGCTAACTCCAGATCCTGTGTCACAGAGGGCACGTGGGAACTCAACACCTCTAATGGAGCAAGGTATTGTGAACTTCCCTGGATCATTCTTCTTCTTCAGTGTTATCTTCTACTTGAGGCTATCTCTGACTTGGTTAAACATCCTCCTGATGTCTTCTCCTGTCTCCTTTGTTTCTCTGAAGAACATCCACAATCTGTGTGGAAAATAGGCTTCTTCAAAAGGTTTCTCTTTAGGTATTCTGAGGACTCTTTTTCTGAAGCTTGACAACTCCTTCTCATTAGCTTCTCTTTTATAGGGTTTAGGTATCTTCTCTTTCCTTTTCCGTAGCACTCTCCCCATATTTTCCATTTTTATCTCTATGGACTCAAAAATATCTGTGGGTCTCTCTTTGAGGGCTGCTGTAGGGTTTCTGGTGGTGTAATATCGCTCCCGGAAAGCGTCAAAACCGGCACTGTCGATGTTGGGAAGTGGCACTCGGCGTTGGGGTACTTCGTATCGATCGACACTGGTTGGAGTGTGTCGAGCGATGCCAGGGTCTTGATGTCGATCGATGATGGGGGCGTCATATCGATCGATAACAGGGCTTGGCGGATGTGGGTGAAGTGAGGCGAATTCGGCGTGAGACATAATCTTAACGGAATTGCACTCGTGAGGGTTTTCGTCGAAGTTCATCGATCGACACTCGTCGAAGTCAATCGATCGACGAACTAAAGGTGATATCGATCGATGTTGAGCTGGAGATATCGATCGATAGTAGTCGTAGGCGAATTCTCTTTCACTCTCATCATCAGATCTCTGAATCTCTTCTACTACCTCTTGCCAAAAGTCATCATCTAGGAGGGCATTGATGTTCTGGGTCTGGGTAAACTCCTGCTTCTTAACTGCTTCTCATGTCTGCAACACTTGGGTCTTTAGCTTCTTCACATGGGTGTTGAGAGCATCTATCTTCGTGATGAAGGTGGTGTAGACATAATCGATCTTTCCATTGAAGTTTACGTCGAGCTTCTGCTGACTCTCAAGTATCTTGTCTATCAATTCCTCCAGTTTAGTATCTTGGGTGGGTGGGTGTGGATTTGAGTAGAAGGCACTTCCATAGCTTCTGTTGTTGTTAGGGTTGCTGCTGAAGGTGTTGGGCTTCTGGGGATTCTGGTTAAAGTTGCTTCTCTGGTCTGTGAAGTTTATGTATCCTCCTTGGTTACCAGATCTCTGAAAACCGGCACCACTAATCCAGTTGACGTCTTCTTCAACAATTTCTGAATCTTCCACTGAACAGATCTGGTTGTTTAGGAGCTTCTGAATGTTGTCTAGCTGTGCTTGAACTTCATTGACGTACTCCTTCTCAGGGGATGATGTAGTCTTCATATAGTTTCTTGTGCTGTTGCTGGAAGCTAAGTTGTCAATTAGCTTGATAGCATTCTGAGGATTCCTGGTGGTGAAGTTGCCATCACTAGTTGTATCAAGGGCTCTCTTGAAATCGGGGCTGATGCCTCTATAGAAGGTGCAGAGCAGTTGTACTTGGTTGAATCCGTGGTGTGGACAGTCTCGCTGGTAGGACTTGAATCTGTTCCAAGTATCCTTGAATGAGTCTTCAGGGGCTTGGGTGAATGTAGCAATCTTCTTCCTCCAGTCTTCAGCGCGTGAATCATCAAAGAAATTACGAAGGAAGGCGTGCTTGATATCATTCCAGGTGGTAAGGGAACCTGGTGGTAGTTGTCTTAGCCACTGCAAAGCTTCTCCAAATAGAGAGTACTTGAAAAGCTTGCAGAAAAGATAGTCTTGAGGGACTCCTTTTGCTTTGACTAGGGTGACAAGATCCTCGAACCTCTCCAAATGGTCCATAGGATGCTCATGGGGAAAACCACAAAAAGGGATTTGTCCCACAAGTGTGTAGTACTGCGGCTTGAGCTCAAAATCTCCTCTCTGAATAGTAGGAGGGAGGATGGCTGATCGGTTTGAATAGAACTGATCGGGGCGGTTGTAATCAGCCAAAGTTCTGGTTCTTCTACAGGTTGAATGATGCATGTGGGTGTAGTCTCTTCTTCAGTAATGATCTCCTTCTGATCATTCAGCTTCTGACCTGCTGCATTTCGCAGGTGACCATCTTGATCACGCAGATCTCCATTCTCATCGGGTATGAGAATCATAGGCGCTACCATGTCTCGCCGGTTAGTATCGATCGATGTAAGGTGTGGTGTATCCATCGATGTCAAGTGAAGGGTATCGGTCGACGAACGGTTGTTGATGTCGATCGATGAGGTGGTGAAGGTATCGGTTGACGAACGGTTGTTGATCGTCGGTGGAAAGGGCGTATCGGTCGATATAATGGTATTGGTATCGATCGATGCGGAGCGTATGTCTTTGCGGATGCTACGCTCTAGATTGTTGGGATCTTCTGAGTACAAAAGTTGCTTGTTCTTGTTGCTTTTAGTACTGCTGGGCATGTACCTGAAAGAGACAAAAATAAAAAAGAAAAAAAATTTGTGTCAAAAGATGGAAAAATAAAAAGTAACATATAACCTAGACTGAATCAGATTAAATCTAATAGTGATCTTAGTTCCTCGGCAACGGCGCCTAATTTGATGTCACTCAAATGTTTAACCTAAGGAGTGATTTTGCTCTCTCAAATAAGAGGTTCAATCGTAGTACTTAGGGATCGAATCCACAAGGAACTAGAGTCACAAAAGATGTAATCCTAAGTGATTAAGTTAGGTTGAAAAAAGTTTAAAACAGTAAATAAAATAAGTAGCAATGGTAAGTTGCTAAGTTAAAAAGGTTTTGGGGTTTGAAAACAATGAAGAGAAATAGTTAGATTCAAAGTTACTATTCAGAAAATCAGGATTATAAATCTATGGATGTCTTAACGAATTGCTTGCAAATATATGAGAACTTCAACCCTTAGACAAATCTATAGCTGTCGCTAGTTAGACTCGTCCATTGATCTGATTGCCGACTGTCGATCGATATAAGCTGTCGTCGATCGATAACTCTAGAGGAGTATCGATCGATATAAAGTATCAGATCAGATTGAATCTGTGTTCACCCGAGAATTTATATCAGACTGGCTGTCGTATCGTGCCTTAATAGAGTCTGGATTTAGCCAAATGATTTCAGGAAGATGACTATTAGATTAGTCACTCCATAATCAATACTCTAGGTAGCAAGTCTAGAGTAAGCATTAGGGTTCATTTAGATAATGAATATAACAACTCAACAATCCATAGTTGGGGCTAATCCCTCATAACTATTTGAACCCTAAATCTAACATATGAATCTACTCAGACATAGCCAAGAGATTCATAGCAAAAGAATAAGAAGAAAAGAAAATGCTTTTATTGCTAAGTATAAAATAGAATACAAAACTTGGTTCAAAACTTCATTGCTTTTTAGGCTCATAGGCCTAGCTATAAATAGGAAGTACAATTAGGTTAAAAACTCGTCAAGGGCAGTCTTGTAATTTGGTGAGAACTTGGGCTTCAAGTTGGCCAAATAAATCTTGCTCATCACGCTCTGTATCGATTGATGGTACATTGCGTACATCGATCGATGGAGTATCTCGACTTCAACTTCTACGGAAGCGTCATCGATCGATTACACATGGTGTGTATCGATCGATATGTATCTCTTATGTCGGATCTTCATAGTCATCTTGGAAAACTCTTCTTTAAGCACCAAAAGGCACCTAAATCATCACTTTACCACAAAATGCTTCTGAACCTGAAAACATACCTAATAGACTCCAAAACATAGATAATTATAATAAAAACATATAGAAAATATGACCAAAAGCGGGTCACAATCATGGTATATCAAAGAGCGCCACCATCTCTCGCTCGGCTATACAAGATTACCCACCAGCGTTCTGATGGGACTTTTGTGCATCCTCAAGCAGAGAAGATCTACAACGAGGTAGAGGCTCGGATCGAAGAGGTCCAGACTCAGATGTCGCAACAAAATCCGGATGCTCCACCGGTCCAACTTTCAACCATCGACCAAGACAAGATTTTCGAGCAGGTAAATTATTTTAATTTTTAACTTTATTAACATTTTTAATTTTTTATTAAATTTTCACATTTTTACTTAATTATATAAATATAATTAGTAAATAAAATTTGATCTTTTGTAGGTCGCTCCAAAGAAAAGGGGACGTATTGTTGGGATCGGGACTGTGAACGATGTCTCGAGGGCGAGGGCCGAACATGCAGCAAGAATAGAAGAAGATTCCTCTCTCCGACGGGAACTAGCAGCTGCCAACAAAGTCGTAGACGAGCATAAAGACAAGTTCAAGGCTATGGCGAATATGTTCGATCTTATGATAGAGACCTCGAACCCAACCCCGACCGTTGCAAATGCATGGAAAGCTCTACATCCGAGCTTTAACCCCGACCCCACTCCGGAAGAGCAAGTGGATATTGATCGACGTGCGGAGCAGCACACTTCCGAGTTCTTCCAAGACATGAACCTCAACAAAACACCTTAGTTTTTCGGTTTTTTTGTATGAATACTTTATATATTATTTTAATCAAATTAAATTTTATATATATTTTTAAAAATTTTATTAATTTATAAAAAACGAATTAAAAAATCAAATAAAAAATCAAATAAAAAATCAAATAAAAGATTTTATTTAAAAATAAAATCAACATTAGTCGTAAATTAGACTTTAATTTACGACTAATGGACAACAACAGTCGAAGTTACTTAGTTGTAACATTACGACTAAGTAACTACCAATATTTACGTTTGCTTTACGACTATAATTATTACGACTCATTAACTACTAATTATATTACGTCGAATTAACTACGAAAGGTTTTACGACTACGTTACGACTGCATATGTCACCTCAATATTACGACTAATGCCTTAGTCGTAATATTACGACTAGGTTACTACTACGTCCTGTGGACGTAATATTACGACTACCTTACGACTAATTGTGCATTACGACTAGCGAATAACGACCAATGGGTTTTCGATGTTAATTGGTCGTAAAAGGCATATTACGACCAATTAACAACCAATACTGTAGTCGTTAGCCACATATTTTCTTGTAGTGTGAGCAGCGGATAAATTGTCAAGTCGATCATCGTTGTCGTTTTCACGAAGTCCTCTGTTGCGTTGATTATCCTGATTTGCATGAAGATCTTGTTGCCGTTGCAAGACAGTTGCCATAGCTGTCTCGATGCTTGTTTGGAGTGTTGTCTGAAACTCCACTCGTAGTTGTTCGATGGAATGACGAAGCTCGTCAAGTTGTTCGTTTGTGGTTGGTTTGCGAGGTGCCATGGAAGGAAGAGGAACGAGTTTTAAATAAGAATTTAAAACTTCCTGGCTCTGATACCAACTGATGTAGCGGACGCTACGATAATACGATGAACCTATTTAGTATACGAATTCCTAGGATCAAAGTCTTCTTGTAATCGTTGAGAACACCAATGTTCTAACCGAATGCAAGGATCAAGAACACCAAAGCTCTTTGTATTAATTAATCAAAATAAAATGTACCTCTCACAAGTCAAGAGGATGCGTATTTATACTAAAGAAAAGTCCTAAGTTTAAGAGGATTCGAATCTAATCTCCTCCCTTATCTTAGCACATAATCTTTTTAGTATAAGTAAATCCTAACACTTATCTAAATAATAACTTTAAACGATAAAACGAAATCCTAAAGAAACTAGTATTCACGCTGCATCAGCTTAACCAATTTTACTTCATGATAAATTAGTCTCTTTTAACTTAAAAAGGATGAAAATAATATAAGTTATACTTGTTTATTTAATATTTAGGTTTAAAATAATATATAATTTAAATTTCTAGCTAACATCAAATTAAATGTTAGTTGCTTCTGTAAATTTATTTCTGCTATTAAAATAACAACCCTTTTGGGGATTTTCCATTGGCTTTACAAAACAAAATTACAAGTTATGCCATTAGCATTTAATTGTTTCTATGCCAATTTATCAAGAATACAATCGAAAGAAAAAATGATTAAACCATAATATCAACTTACCTTAATATGAAATCTGTATCATTTCACATATTTCATCTTTTGTCAAATACTCTGAATACTATGATAAGATCTACGTCTTGCACATGATAAATTTATATAAAATTATTTAAAAAAATTATATAGAAAATTAAATCTATATTCTTTATTGAATTAATATTTTGGTTTTTAAAATATTTTTTTTTTAACTTTTTTATTAATTACATAATTTGTTTACTGATGAACTGATCTCATTTATTAAAATGTCGTATGTCATATTATCACTTACCGCAAAAAATCACACAAAAACCCTGAAATGATACTTACTGACCCTTTAAACCTTGAACTTTTTCATTAGCACTTTAAATCTTCAAAGTGACAATGTATCACAAAAAAAAAACCTTTAACTTGACTTACTTGTTCATCAAGTAAAAAACTGACATGTTGAACAGGTAAATACGATGACATGTTAGTTTCTTTTCCAAAACTAAATTACTTAATTAATAAAATCAATAAAAATTAAAAACAAATCTGAAAAAAAAAATAAAAACTCAGAAAATTAAACAAAAAAAAATAACTCAGAAATTAAATAAAATGTTTAAAATAAATAAAATAAATTAAAATTCAGAAAATCTATTTTTTTAAAAAAAAAATAAGATTCACAAATTAATAAAATTAAAAATAGATTTTTTAAATAAAATAGATTTTTTAAATAAAATCACAGTATTTTTTTCAAGAAAACTTTTTGAAACCATCATTATCGTCAATAGTGATATGTTTGTAATTTTTATGCATTTTTTCAATAAAAACTAGCATATCATTAGTTGACAATAAAAGTTTCAAACATATTACTGTTGATGGGGATGTTTTCAAATAGTTTTCTTAGAAACATAATCTTGTAATAAAAAAACATATTTCTAGTTTTGCATTTTCTAGTTTTTGTGAACTTTCTTTAACTTTTGTTTAATTTTCCAGTTTTAGTTTAGTTTTCTGTATTTCAATTTCATATTTTTAATTTTATTTATTTCTGAATTTTTTTTAATTTTTGAAAATTTTACTTTAATTTTCTGATTTTAAAATTTTGATTTTTATAATTTTTGATTAATTAAATGTTTTGAAAAAAAAACTGACAAATTATTGTTTTTACTTTTTCAACACATCATTTTTTTACTTGATAAAAAAGTAACTTAAACTGAAGTTTTTTTTATCACAAATGTCAATTTGAAAATTTAAAATACTAGTAAAAAATTTCTAAGATTGAAAGTGTTCCTAAATACCAGTTTCAGAATTTTTTATGCAATTTTCGCAAGAAAATAAGAAATTTGGTGTATCATTAAACAGTTAATGGACATTGATTGAATACAAAGAGTCATGATATGTATCTATATATTTATATAAAGGAAGGTTTTCATCCCTCATATTCCGCCATGTCATCAAATAAGTGATTTTCGACTTGGCATGTGTCTCATTAAAAGAAAAGGCTTTCGTTTGTGTTTTCTTTATGGGCTTTGAATAATTGGTTTTGACCTGAGAAAGAAACTAAAACTCGGTCCGTTGTTTGCCTGCACCTCCTTCACGAGAAGCGTGTCTAGGTTCATTGTCTCCTCCAAAATCTGATTACCACTACAAGAAAGCTCGTCTATTACTAGGACGGGTTTTCCTCGTTATTTCTTAGTAAATGGCTTTTTACTAGGAAATAACGAGGAAACGCGTTTTCTCGAAACACGTTCATCGTAAAGTCTTTTTCCTCGTAAGGCCTTAGCGAATTTACGAGGAAACGTTTCCTCGTAAAGGCGTGGTTAGATTTTCCTCGTAAGGTCCTCGTAGCGTTTCCTCGTAAGCTCCTAGTAAGATTTTCCTCGTAAGCTTGTAGTAATACCTTACGAGAAAATTACTAGAACTATTTACGAGGACATTACTTGGAAACCATTACGAGGATTTTGCTTCGAAATGTTATTTTTCCTATTAAAAAAAATAATTATAAATATAATTAATTTATTTTTTTAAAAAAAAAAAAAAATCAAATTATAAATACAAAATAAAAAAAAACAAAATATTTTATAAATAACTAAATAATATATAAAAAGTTTTAAAATTCATAATATACAATTAAAAATAAAAAAAAACTACGGATGCTGGTCGTGAAATTGGCGAACGAACTCGTCCTGGCTCACCAAATCCTGCTCTTCTCCATTGTTGGTTGCCGGCTGTGACTGTGATGGTGGATGATGTTGGGTTGGAATCCCTTCGCGTTCCCGTCTCTGACGCAACATCTCCTCCAATTGCGGGTTTCCAACCGCCATAATGTCGAGGACATCGGTGAGAGAAGTCACATGCTCGGTGAGCGAAGACAACTGCAAGCGTAGCTGAGCATTGACATCGTGCTGCTCCTGATGATAAGACGATGTCGCTGCAGAGACATCGTTAACCGAGCCAATCCCGATGATACGCCCCTTTTTCCTATAGGCGACCTGTAAATAAAAATATTAATAACATTAAGAAATTTTTTTAAAAATTATTAGTAAAACAAATTATTTACCTCCTCGTAAATCTTATCCACTTCAACAGTGGATAATATGACTGGAGTCCCAGTCTGCTGAGTCAGCTGGGTCTGGCGTTCGTCAACTCGGGCAACAACCTCGTTGTAGATCCGCTCGGAAGCAGGATCTACAAACTGCCCAGCCTTGTTCCGGTGGGTCCTCTCGTAAAGGTTTTTGAGAGATGGAAGAACTCCTGTCTCCTTAGCCTAAAATTAATTTATAAAATTAAATATTAATTTGGAATATTCAAATAAAATAAAAATTAAATAGTTATTAAAAATCATCTTACCATGTCTAGACGAACTCTCCCATGAGGTTTTCGACCCGTGGTGTGAAGCACCTTCGTGTTGCCATGCTCGTCACTGGTCATGCGGTTCCCGGAGTTTGTGTTGGAGGTTCTGACCGAGTCCGGCAACCCCCAATAGCTGATGAGGCCATCCCACACCGTGGTTGTGAGGCAATCGGATTTCCCGGCCTCGTAACCATCCACCAGATTTAAAAACAAACTAGATCTTGACCCGTGCACCGGCGCGGGTTTAACTTAATTTGAGAAAATGTAATAAATTCAGAACTCATCGATTATTACTGTGTTTAAGATATTGTGATCCACGTTGTATGTGAACTATCATATTGAATATAATAGGACTGGGTTGTGATTTTCGGTTCAGCTTTTATTAGGTTCTTTACGTTCTTAGTTTTTTTAGTTCTAGAAACATAGAAANCGACCCGTAATCCGACCCGAATTATTGTTAAAAACGAATATTCTTAAATATTGTTAGTGACTAAAATTAATTATATTTACGATTTTAAATAAATAGCAAATCTTTGTAACAATAAATACCAGATCTTATTAAATATTGATATCTATGTTTCCAAACTTACTTATTTTAAATACTGCTATCCATGTTTCCAAACAAAAGGCTAAAGTACTTCTACTTTAATAAGATAGATATCAGAATTAAAGTCAATATACAATATTTTTAAAACTATATATATATTATAATTTATAAATCTATACCTGATAGCCGCCCTTCCAGTTGTAGACCATGTCGAGCAATCGTGCTCTTGCCTTGGCCTCAAACTCCTTCTTCACCCGCTGGTGAATCCCAATAGACCAACGATATTTTTGCTGTAACCAGAAAAAATAAAAGACGGATTAGTACAATAATATTAATAATTTTAAATAATTAAAAATAAATTAACGAATTAAACTTACAGCGAATGATTTGAACCACGTCTTTTTTTGTGTGGCTCGCCGTCATCTTCCAGTTTGGAGCTGGATCGGGAAAGTATCCCTTGATACAGTTCGTGACGCTAGATCCGACACAATTGTCAAGACCAAACCTGGAAAGACACAAAATAAATCATTAATTAGATTAATTTCTAAATATTTTGTTAATTAAGAAATTAATTAAAAAAACTTTTTAAAAATTAAAACATACCATAATACGTTTTGGCCGTCCCGTCGGATAGGATCTAACTCTGCCAGCCCTTCTCTGCCTGGAAGGGCCAAAATATCCTCCACCGTGTACACCGCAAAGGGTGCGTTCGACGGCACCTGCAAATCGGGATGAACCCCGACCGGTGGAGGAGGAGGAGGAGGAGGTGGTGGAGGAGGAGGAGGTGGTTGCCAGGACGCCGTAGAAGCTCCCTGAGTCTCGGAAATCGAAGATGAACCCGGAGCATCCTGACGCCCAAACATATCTCCGTAGTGACTCCCCTCGAGAGACGTCGTCCTCTTACCAGAAGCCTTAGCAAGCTTGCTCTGTCTAGGCATCTATATTTAAAAAAAAAATCAAAACATTAATTCCCCGTATAATTTAAAAAAAAACACTAAATAAAAGTAAACCAACCTAATCTAAATTACCTACTAACCACCTAATCTAAATTCCCTAAACTAACCACCTAATCTAAATTCCCTAATCTAATGACCTAACTACGAATTAGAGAGAACCTTTACAGGATTTAGAGAGAAGGTTACTAGCAAATGAGAAACCGGATTGCTCGAGTATATATAAGGAATTTTGTTTCCTCGTACAACCCTAGTAATGTTACTAGGACCTTACGAGGAAATATCTATGCTCGTGTTTTTATTTCCTCGTAAGGTCCTCGTAATGGTTGTACTAGGGCTTTACGAGGAAAACCCTTTACGAGGAAATAGCTATGCCCACGTTTTTTTCCTCGTAAAGCCCTAATAACACCTTACTAGAACATTACGAGGAAACGGCTATGCCCGTGTTTTCTATTACTAGGGCTTTACGAGGAAAGGGTTTATAAATCCCTAAACTCGAAACCCCAAACCCCAAACCACAACTTCCTTAACTTATAACCTCTTCTACAACCAAACTCCTAACTTCTTCTACACATAAACCCCAAACCTCAAATGCAAATTGATTTTGTGATTTAACAAACTTAAAACATGTATAATGCAAATTCATTTTTGTGATTAAACAAACTTATAAACATACATAATTCATTCGGATACATTGTCGTAATCGGTTGAGACATCATCATTTTCTAAAAACTCGTCGTCTACACCTTCGTCCGTGGAGTGATCAGGAACAGCTTCGTATTCACGATTATGCGGNATTGATTTTGTGATTTAACAAACTTAAAACATGTATAATGCAAATTCATTTTTGTGATTAAACAAACTTATAAACATACATAATTCATTCGGATACATTGTCGTAATCGGTTGAGACATCATCATTTTCTAAAAACTCGTCGTCTACACCTTCGTCCGTGGAGTGATCAGGAACAGCTTCGTATTCACGATTATGCGGAACAATGAGTAGGAACTCATCAATTTCTGCCTCAGCTTCCTCGATCTCATTGGTGTTTTCTTCTTGTAATGGTGGTTCTTCTCCAGCGATTATTCGTCCTCGAGGTGTAACTTTGATAACAGCTAACCAGTTTATTCCCGAGGTAGTAATCCGAGGGTATGGAATGAAGCAAAATTGATATGCTTGGGAAGCTAATATGAAAGGCTAGAACTTGTTGTATCTATGAAAATAAAGATCAATATGTAAAAAATAATTAATACTGGAAACCTGGATATTGAAAAAAAAGAATTTGGTGTACCTTCGTCCACCGTTGACATCAACTACACCGTTCTTGTTAATCCGAACACCTCTGTTTACGAAGGGGTTGTACCACTCACACTCGAAGATAACGCATTTCAAACCCATACCCGGGAATTGAACTTCATAAATCTCCTGCAAGATCCCGTAGAAATCTGTTTCGCCTTTCACACATATTCCATAATTACTTGTCACCCGGTGTCTACCATAGTCATAGGTATGGAAAGTATAGCCTCGGGTGAAATACATCGATGATGTAGTGCCCTTTGCAACTGGACCTTGAAGTAATTCGCGAAACCATGCGGGATACTCAGGATCGTCATAATCAACCTCCAACAAAAAGTAAAATAATTAGACATTAGACTTACTTTGTGGTAATGTATGCATACAATTTAAGTAATAAATAAATACCTGTTTTCTCAACCACTTGATAAAGTGTTGATGTTTCCTTTTGTCTAACTCAGTTGTCGATATACCAGGTATTGCTTCCTCGACTTGAGTCTCAAATTGACTGTAAAATCATATATGTTATGTTATATATTTAATATTGAATATATATATATATATATATAAGTGTGTATGTTTATATATTTACCTTTCAAAATAAGCAATCAATGGATGCTCGCAATTAAGAAGAATATAAAGGTGTGCACTATGGACGTCTTCATCACTCGACCACCAAACCTCTTTCAATTTCCCACCCAATCGCCCAATTTGACAAAAGATTTCTGGAACATCGTCTTCCATATATGTCGGCACGACACCACCATCATCATATCTTCATGGAGCTCGTTTCCTTGTATGTACTTTCGGTGCAAAGTAGTATGAAGTGAAATGTTATGTTTCTTCCGTCAAACTTCCCGCAACAATAGAACCTTCAACTCTTGCTAGGTTTTTGGCTTTTCCTTTCAAAGTTTTCATGGCCCTTTCATACTGATACATCCATCCATAATGCACGGGTCCACGAAGTAATGCCTCATACGGGAGGTGGACAACTAGGTGTTCCATGACGTCGAAAAAATTAGGCGGGAATATTTTCTCCAAGTTGCAGATTAACACGGGGATGTTTTCATGAAGTTGTTGGACAACTTCCACTTTAAGAGTGCGGGTGCTCAGATCCCTGAAAAATGCTCCAATTCCTTATATATATACGAAAACAAAAATTATCCACATTAGTATATATATATATATAGAAATAAATTAATCATGTCATCGTATTATATTAATTAATTACCTGAAAGTGCTTCATGTACTTTTGCCGGTAGTAACTCCGCAAACGCAAAGGGAAGTAATCGCTGCATAAAGACATGACAATCATGGCTCTTCATCCCGGAGAACTTTTGCCCGTTCTCAACACATCTTGAGAGATTTGAAACATACCCATCAGGGAACTTCACTTCTGAAGCCACCCAGTTGAACAACGCATACTTTTTTTCTGATGACAGTCTGAATATCGAAACTGGAAGTTGCCCATTACTTTTTATATGTAGCTCACTCCTTAAGCAGATATCGGGTAAGTCCAACCTTGATTTTACGTTGTCTTTCGTCTTCCCTGGGACATTCAATATAGTGTTCATGATGTTCTCAAAAAAGTTCTTCTCTATATGCATCACATCGAGGTTGTTGCGCAAAAGAAGATTTTTCCAATATGGCAATTCCCAAAATATACTCTTTTTGTGCCAATTGTACTGAACACCATAAGAATCAGGCATATTACTGGGAACATGCCAATTCCCACCACGAGGAACTGTTTCTAGAGCACAGTAGTAATCAATTTGCGCTTCGATTTGTTCTCCAGTTAAATATGGAGGAGGAGTGTCTCTGACAACCCTTTTGTGCCTGAACAATTTCTTGTTTCTTCGGTATGGGTGGTGAATGGGAAGAAATCGACGGTGAAAATCGAACCAACTAGTCTTCCTACCATGCTTCAACTGAAACACATCTATCATTCCATTACAATATGGACAAGCTAATCTCCCATGTGTAGTCCACCCAGACAACATACCATATGCAGGAAAGTCACTTATGGTCCACAAAAGCATCGCTCGCATCGTAAAGTTTGTTTTCGTTGAAAAATCATATGTCCTCACCCCTGTTGACCACAAATCTTTCAACTCTTTTATCAGTGGTTGTAGAAAAACGTCGAGAGATCTTTTTGGATGTTTTGGACCAGGTATTAATATGCTCATGAATAGAAACTCTCGTCGCATGCACATCTCTGGTGGCAGGTTATACGGTGTAAGAAAGACCGGCAACAATGAATATTGTCTCCCAGACATTCCAAATGGACTAAATCCATCAGTGCATAATCCAAGATACACATTCCGGCTATTGCTAGCGAAATGTGGATGTACATTGTTAAAATGTTTCCAGGCTCTTGCATCTGATGGATGAGTCATCTCTCCATCCGTCTGAGTATGCTCGGCGTGCCATCTCATCCCTCCAGCAGTCTCNGTCTCCCAGACATTCCAAATGGACTAAATCCATCAGTGCATAATCCAAGATACACATTCCGGCTATTGCTAGCGAAATGTGGATGTACATTGTTAAAATGTTTCCAGGCTCTTGCATCTGATGGATGAGTCATCTCTCCATCCGTCTGAGTATGCTCGGCGTGCCATCTCATCCCTCCAGCAGTCTCCTCAGATTGGTAGAATCTTTTCAATCTGTATGTGATTGGTAGGTACCACATCCTTTGGTACGGTACCTTATTACGCCCTCGACCTTGCGGTTTGAGTCGTGACTTCTTACAAAATCGACATTTTTCTAACTTCTCATCATCTCCCCAGTAAATCATGCAGTTGTCGATGCAAACGTCTATCATCTCTGAGGGCAACCCAAGACTATATACCAATTTCTGAATCTGATAATAAGATTCAGCAGACACATTGTCTTCTGGCAAATACTCTTTAAACAAGTCTGCCCATGCATCCATACAATTTTCAGGTAGATTTTGATCGGTTTTAATACTCATCATTCTAGCAGCCAACGACAATTTAGACAAACCTTCTCTGCAACCACTGTAAATTGGCTCATTCGCAGCATCTAACATTTCATTAAACTTTTTTGCATCTAAGTTAGGTTCTTCAACTTCATCATCATCATGAGTTACAAAGGCATCACCTACCATATCATGAACCCTATCACAATCTACCATTTGTTCCTCTTGGTGATGATAGCTATTACTACTGCTACCTTCATTACGCAAATGCTCAACCGGTTCAATCTGAAAATTACTATTACTACTGCTACCTTCATTCCTACAACTAGCATCTTCTCCATGTTGATATCAAATATAATAATATGGCATGAAACCTCTATTTATTATATGCTTCCAAACATTTTCATGAGGGCATAATTTGGTATTGCAACATTTCCGACAAGGACAGAACATCTTACCACTTTCCTGCGTGGGTAGTGTAGAATCTGCTTGATGCATAAACATCTCCAAACCTTCGAGAAATTCTTTCGTCACCCTCCCGTTATTATCTCTGTGTGAATACATCCACTTCCGCAACTCGAAAATATTTCCCGGACCGGACATTTTTTTTTGTGTTTGATCAAGCTTATAGCTGATTTTTTTTTGGTGTGTTTCAAATGAATCACATATGGTGGTATTTATAGAAATTTTTGAATCTGAGAATTTACTAGGAAATTGCTAAGAAAAGTAGGTACAAAACACGTTTTTGATTTAAATTCGATATTTTCTATCCAGTTCCTCTTAATTTCGTAGTAATAAATCCTTTCCTCCTAATTTCGTAGTAAATTATTACTAGGACTTTACGAGGAAAGGAATTACTATGAGTTTACGAGGAAAAAGTTCTTTTCCTCGTAAGGGTCACGTAAGTCTACTACGAGTTTACGAGGAAACTGTTTTCTCGTAAGTATACGAGAATTTTACGAGGAAAAGTGGTTTCCTCGTAAACTCGAAGTAAACTCGTACTATTTTTACGAAGAATTATTTTCCTAGTAAAGTTGCCTAGTAAGACTTAATTTTCTTGTAGTGTACGCCTACGAACAATGGAGATTCGTACAAGGAAGACGAGTCTAAGTGAGTAATCTACCGTCGATTCAAATCATATCGTTTTGTGATCCCTTCTTCCCTCCCGAACCATTACAAGTTTCATTTATTCACAAGATCACTTATTCAATAATCCTTATCTATTTTTTTCATCCTAAACAGGCTATATAAGTACCTGTGGAATGCATCGATGTCAATCTCAGAAATGCGACATCAATTATCCTGTGATTTCGTAAAATTGTGTTCATAGATGCTCTGTTTATACTAACAATATCATTGTGTTTGAATTTGTAGATGGGTTACCTAGAAGCATGGTCTCTTCTGGACAGAGATCATTAAAGCCTTGAAAGCCATCATGCTTCGTCTTCCAATTATTGAAAAAGCTTTGGTGAGTGTTTGTTTTGGCTTACTTTGTATCCTTAGACTCTGTTTTCTTAAATCCTTTTTATGATTTTTTTTTGTGTTGTTAGGTTGTAGATCTCAAGCATACTGTTTGTTCAGCTGTGGTGCATGGTATTGCGTCTTCCATACCCCCACTGATATCGAAGGTAAATTTCTTTTCTCAGGAATTATAACAAACTTATGAAACGTATCCTCTTATCGCTTCTCTGTGAAATGGGTGGCCGGAGAGGATGAGCGATGAGCTTAAGATCGTGAGTAATGCTGGTGTTGTGCTGCTTCGAAGATAGATCCCAGACTCCATCAACATTCAATTTGCAAAGGTTCATATCAAGTTCTTAAATTTATTCAATGTCAATCTTGATGTTATTAAAAGGATGCATCTCTAGGTTTAGATAAAGCAATGGTGTCATGGAAAAGATGTAGCATTTAATTTGGAACTGGATGTTGATTGATCATATACCATTGAATCATTATGATGAGATTTCCAATGGAACATTACGTTGAGTAGAATTTACTAAGTAACTTAGGATGCTTTGCAGGCTGTGAAAAGAGTAGCTGTTCCAGTCATCGGAGGAATGAATATGCCAATCCCGAGTGAGTTCTTGGATTCAGTCAACGTTTTAAGCTTGAATGAAACTGAAACAAATTAGCCAGGCTGTTGCAAAGTGCCATAAGTTGGTATAAGTTTTCTTTTGCACATTACCATAACCAGAAACAGAGCCATGTACTAAGTGGAAATTATGATACTGCAGATTACATTACAAACACACAAGAATCAACAATAAAGGAGCAATTGGTTTTTTATCTAACGAGCAAAGAACCAATGTAGCCCTAACACGGGCAAGGTAACACTTTCTCTAGTCCTTGAAAAAATGTTTTGTGTTGCTCTTAGTTCATTTACCTTTGTGTAAATATTTCTTATGAATTTTTGGAAACAAGGCCACTCTAACGAATGATAAATCAGTGTGGAGGCAGTTAGTAAATGATGCAAAAGCAAGAAACTGTTTCCATGATGCCGAAGAAGATGTATCATTAGCTCAGTGTATTGAAAGATCAACAACATCGCTTAATGATCTTGATAAGTTTCAAAACAAGAAGCTTATTTCATTTGAAAATTCTATATGGAAGGTATAATTATATTCTCTTATATTACACTTATTATCCATTATTTCTTGACTCTATTATGTTTTCCCCCCACCCTACAGGTTTGGCTTAGCAACGAGTTCTTAAAATCTCTAGAGACTATAACTGACTCTGATTTTAACAAAAAAACTTATGAGTTGTTTGGAGAAGTACTTATCAAATGGATAATTTCAACAAGAGTCAGAGACTGAGAGTGAGAATTTGTTTAGACAACAAGAGATCGATGAGGATTTTAGTCTCATTTGGGGAATAGACAATCATCAAGAAAGAGAATCACCATGTCCAAGTTATAAAGATCTGGCATGTTATGCAATCTTCTGATGTTTCCTGTGCCGGAAATTATCTTGAGAAACATTACAAGAGATACACGAAAGTCAAGAGAGAAAGGTGCATATACATATGCTCTCAAGGGTGAGTAACTTTAATATTTGTGGCTTTGATTCATCAGAAACCTGAAGAATATTTATGATTTTTGTTGTTTATTATGTATTGGTGCAGAAATTTAGTTGTGCCGATGAGATGGCCAGTGAAGTCTTGCTCGAGGAATGACACTATACGCGATGTATCAAGATCGTTTGCGTTGTTGAGTGTTGTGGAGGAAACTGGGCTACCGAACCAATCAAGTAAATCTTCTTTGATGAATAATCTTTATTTAATTTCAGGATCTTTATTTGTACAAAAAGATTTCTAACCACATACTCTATTTTTGTTTTGCAGAAAACAATCTAAGCTGAAGAAGGTATGGAAGATTAGAAGGAAGGTTCCACTCCAAAGATCTTGAGACTGTTTCTTTCTTAATGAAAAAGTTATAAGCAGACTGTTTGTTTTCTTTCTAACGTTTTAAATAAAGTTAGAATGCTCCTTTTCATCTTAGTAATTAAACCAAACCTTACTTTTTGTTATCTTTAGTATTTGTGTAAAGAAGAATGCGTCTGGGTCATATTAATTTTGGTTACTGGCTTAGTGGGTTTTCAGTCTGCAACGACTTGACTAGATGTGAATACCATTTCCTTTCATGTACTAATATTTAAAAAAAAAAAAAAATCAATAGTTTCTACTCCCAAATCCAGAAACAGCACCAGAACCAGAAACAGAGCCACAATTCTTATTAGTGACAACAATATTTGATTTAAGAATAGAGGTTGCCGTAGGATGCAGGGAATGACTAAGATGAGCGGTGATTGTTGAAGCAGGTGCCTTCAATGATGATGAAGCAGACGGTGATGCAGAGGAAGAAAATGATGAATGATGTTCATCTATGATTCCAAAAAGTGACCAAATCCATCAGTTTCAAATCCATCAGTAATGAAAATATTGTTCTTTTGTATTTTGTAATTTCAACCTTCTGTTTTTAATCGAATATCTTTACAAGTTTCAGAGATTTTGGAGGAATTAGATGACTCTGAGTGAAACTTTACGGAGTGTTTGGAAGAGGATGGCGGAACTGGAAGGACAAAGAAGGAAGCAACCAGAATGAAAACAAGAAGGGAATAGCTGGAGAAAGTCTGTACGTTTAGTGCTTTGATACTATATAGAAGAGACTAAAGAAGCTATTGACAGATTCGCGAGCATTGGATAAGTCGGATACAGCTGCTACAAGCAGAACAGATGTGGTCACTAATATTGTCTTAAAAATAAGTTACATAAACTTACGGGGACTCCAGTTCACAATTTCCTTAGAATTCCTACTAAATATAGGACAGTAACTTTCTTAACATACAATACATGAAAGGTACATACAACCCACGAACACATTGCTTGGATAGCTATGTCTGTGTCGTCTTACAACTGATTGACCATTATTTGATGTCTGTGTCGTCTTACACATTGCTCCAGGGCTTTGACGTTTCACCCTCAGTGGGTGGTGTTTTGATTCATGTTTACTAAGAGAAGAACAATTATTGTAAAACTAATAAATAGTGACAAAATTAAAAAAAAAAATATTATAAATCTTATAATAACTAGACAATCATATAATTTCTAAAATGAATATTAAAATAAATAGTTAAAGTTGTAAAAAACTATGAAAGTAACTAAAATAAATACTGATAAAAATTAAATAATATTATAAAATTTTATAATAACTAGATAATCATATAGTTTCTAAAATGATAATTAAAATATATAGTCAAGGTTGCTGTAAAAAATATGAAAGTATATGCTATTTTTAGTTAATTAAACAATATAAATTATAGTAATTATTATTAATTTATGTATTCGCCCGCCGGATTTACCCTAGTTATTTATATAAGGGTTATTAGTGATTTAAACCTCTAATTAATTTAAATCAGATGAAAAATCTCCAACTAAAATTTTATGTTTTATCCAACTATTAAACCGTTAATGTTGTTAACCTTCTGTTACCAAAATCTTTTTTCTTAACTGAAACCCGTTAAATCGAAACACCACGTTTCAAGTATTTTCAAAAACGGCATGAGGTTCTTATCATCAATATATATATTAGTGATTTAAACCTCCAACTATTTTTAAATAGGATAGAAAACCCCCAACTAAAAATTCATGTTTTTAAATCTTCAACTATTAAACTTTTAATGCTTTTAACCTCTGTAAACAAAGTCATATTTTCTGAAAGGGAAACCGTTAAATTGAAACACATAATTCCATGTAATCATATAAACGACATGAAATGTTTAAACCCCTTATATCAATGGGTAATGAGTTAATGACAATCATAATTCATCCTCAAATAAAAAAAAAGTGAAATGTTAAGTAAATGAACATGAGAGAAAGAATTAGGGTTTGATTGGATACCGTTAATGTAATATAGAATAAAAGAAATATGTGAAAAACAGAGGAAAATAAAAGGTGGAAAACAATACAAAAACCAACTCAACACATATTTTTCTACATAAACCAAAAAAAAAAAAAAATAAACAGTTTAACTATGTTTCAATTGTAACTAGCGAAAAGGCAAGTGGAACTTTTTTTACCTGATTGGCTAAATATTAGTTGGAGTCAATGTAAATATGTTTTACACTTAAAATATATCACCAGAAATGATAATCATAGTCTAGAATTAGAAATAATACAACTTTTTAACTTATTTCACCTTCGATGAAGAGAAAAAGAACTTTACTTTTTTTTTTATTTGAAGATGAATTGTGATTGTCATTATCTATTGATATAGGAGGTTTAAATATCTCAAGTCATTTATATGATTACATAAAACTTTGTGTTTCAATTTAAAGGTTTCTTGTTTAGAAAATATGTCTTTGTTTATAGAAAGTTAAAAGCATTAAAGGTTTAATAGTTGAGGGTTTAAAAGCATAGAATTTTAGTTGGAGATAGTATATCTGATTTAAAAATAGTTAGAGGTTTAAATATTGTTAATAAGAACCTCACTCAGAGGAGAGAGAAGGTCTCATGGCGAAGCAGCAGCTTCCGACGACTTTCCCACTCCACAGTCACTGCAACGGTGCCGTTTAGCTTCTTCTCTGTGAAAATGCCGCAACCAAATTCCTTCAATCTCTCACCGACGCTTTTTTAGGTTTCCCCCCCCCCCTCTCTCTCAGTCAGCTCTCTGCTTACTCTGTTTCGAACTCAAAAGACTCTTCCTTGCTTCTATGGTTTTAAATCATCACAAACACTTGATTGGTCGTTTTCACTACCGAAAATGTGAGAGTAGAAGCGATTAGGACCAATTATTGCAATAAAGATTTGAGCTTTAACTATAGACAAAAGAAGAGTCTTTGAGTCAATTGGGGCATGTGTTTTTATTAGAAAGAGTCAGTTTTCATGATGTGGGATACCTTTCTTTTCTAAGCTCTATCAGTTTGACTTTATTAAGTTTGGTGGGTCGGCAGGCGATTTTTCACGAAAAAAATGGGGAAGATTCGTGCAAAGTTCACTTTATTGGCTTACTAAATTTTAATCACTTTTTAAGCTACTTTTCTTTCCTTTATATGTCCTGTAAGGTACGGTTAGTATTTGCTTACAAAGACCCCATGATTTGAGAGTTGAGATTTAGTCATCATTGCTTTTTCAGATTCTCTATACAGGAAGATAGTTTTAGTTAAGGAGCTTGTCATCAATGGAGCATTACGAGGTTCTTGAGCAGATTGGGAAAGGGTCCTTTGGGTCTGCTCTTCTTGTGAGGCATAAGCATGAAAAGAAACTGTAAGAAACATTGGTCACTTAGATGGAAACTGGAAAGAGAATATATTTCTGCAATTGATTTTCTGTTGTTTTTTGATGTCTGAAGGTATGTTTTGAAGAAAATTCGGTTGGCTCGACAGACTGGTAGAACAAGAAGATCTGCTCACCAAGAGGTTAATTCTAGGTCTCAATGTGTCACACACACATTTGCATACTAGCTTTCGTGATGACCCTTTGTTGTTTGGGTCGCAAACTCGTATCCCAGTGATCAGTATCAGTAAAATATTTCTTTGCTCTATTAAATTGAAACCTGAACACAGTAAACAGCTATTAGACTGTTAATTAAGCTGGTCACTCAATGCCACTGCAGATGAAAGCTTACTTAGAATATGAGTGTGTGCTGGTGGTTGAATGCCATGATGTTATTGGAATTCAAAGTTTGTGAGTTTTTTATTAACAGTTTCTTGTTTTGTCGTTATAGATGGAACTAATCTCAAAGATACGAAATCCATTTATCGTGGAATACAAAGATTCTTGGGTTGAAAAAGTATGTTCGTTAAGCCTTTATGTTAATTAATTATAGGTTTATTTGTATAGTTATGTGGGTCTCTGGTGTGTGTTTTCAGGGATGCTATGTGTGCATTGTTATAGGCTATTGCAAAGGCGGTGACATGTAAATTGTTGTTTCTTTCTCAGAAAATTTGCCCATTCTTGACTCTGAAGAGGTTTCTGATACATTGTTTCCTCTCCACTACAGGGCAGAAGCAATAAAGAAAGCTAACGGCGTAGGATTCTCTGAAGAGGTGTTTACACACGTCTGATTTAACGTCTTATTTCTGGAAGGCTTTAGATTAGTACAGAAAGTTCTTAGTCACTCTTCTTTCTTTGTTTCAGAAACTCTGCAAGTGGCTTGTACAACTGTTGATGGCTCTTGAATACCTGCACGCCAATCACATTCTCCATCGCGATGTCAAGGTTGATTCTTATGTCTGGTCCGGAGTATTACACAAACTATTGATAATCTCTGTGTTCAAAAGTTTCTAATACAAAATCTACTGGTTTCATTCCAGTGTTCAAACATATTCTTGACAAAGGATCATGATATACGTCTAGGTAAAGATGCTTAGCAAGTTCTCTCCTCTTTTTTTCCGAATCGTGTTAGTAATAAGTTGAGTTTAATAACTTCTGCAGGTGATTTTGGACTTGCCAAGGTCTTGACATCAGATGACCTTGCTTCTTCAGTAAGTAGAGACTTCGTACTTTTTCCATGTTTTGGTTTTTGGTCCCAGACACTGTGAAGTGATTTGTTTTGTAAACCAGGTGGTCGGAACGCCAAGCTATATGTGCCCTGAGCTTCTTGCTGATATTCCCTACGGATCAAAGTCTGATATTTGGTCGTTGGGCAAGTTTCTCATCTATGGCTAAGATACTAAGCAGTAGTGATTAATCTGAGTATTCTTCTTTTCGATTTCATTCAGGATGTTGTATATATGAGATGACGTCTCTGAAACCGGCATTCAAAGCCTTTGTAATTTCTCTCCATCCACACCATCAAGATCATATTCTTATGTTCTTGATTCTGATACTCATTACAACTTTCTGCATTTTTTAGGACATGCAAGGACTGATCAACAGGATAAACAGATCGATCGTTGCTCCACTTCCTGTGCGATATTCTACTGGCTTGTAAGTATATATTCTCTTATTTGTAACGTGAATCGCGCAACAACTTCTATATGATTTGTGTTCCTGCTTTTTCCAGTCGAGGTCTGGTTAAAAGCATGCTCAGGAAGAATCCAGAACTCAGACCAAGCGTATGCACAACTCTGTGGCATTTTGTGATCGTTTAAGCTGAGCTGTACAAACCTGAAGAGTAATATTTCCTCTTCTTCTGTGTAGGCTTCTGATCTTCTCAGACACCCGCTGCTTCAGCCTTACGTCCAAAAGGTTCTTCTCAAGCTGAGCTACCGGGGACACGATACATTGCCAGAATCTGAACCCGCAAGAAGAAGCAGCTATCCTGAGCAGAGAAGGCGTTCTTCTGGCAAATGCATAAGCTTTGGTCCAAGCAAGTTCATGGTTGATCAGGAAGACTCTGTGTCTTCTGTTAAACCAGTGCACACGTATTTGCACCGTCGCATGCCAGTGGATTTGTCTGCTAATGACAATGGTAGAGTAACTGTTCGTAGAGCCGCTGTTTCAAAAGGGGTTTCTTACAGTTCAAAGTATGTGCCAGGGAGATCAAGCCTGCCTAAGAGTGGTGGTCTGGTAAGTCATTTGTCCAGATACACTCCTTATCTTACTAATTGCTGGTTCAGTCTTTATATATTTTTCTGTCTGATGTGTCAGAAACAAGCTGCAACGATTCGTAGGGCGTCCTTGCCTGTCTCACATAAACCTGCAAAAGGAACAAGAGACTCTCTGTACACCCCAAACATAGGTATACTCCATCAGCTAAACTCACCAGATGTGTCTGTAAACTCTCCAAGAATCGACACCATCAAGTTCCCACTAGCTTCATATGAAGAAATGCCTTTCACTCCCGTTGTGCGTAAGAAGAATAAAGGCTCCTCCAGAGGATCATACAGCCCGCCTCCAGAGCAACCTCTAGACTGTTCAATCACAAAAGACAAGTTCACGCTTGAACCAGATCGAGAAACCAAGAGCGATTTGTCTGATCAGAATGCAACTGCTGGAGCATCAAGCAGAGATTCTTCAGGTGCATCAAGAAGACAAAGGTTTGACCCTAGCTCATATAGACAACGTGCTGAGGCACTTGAGGGACTGCTTGAATTCAGCGCAAGATTGCTTCTAGACGAGAGGTATGATGAGCTGAACGTGTTACTGAAACCGTTTGGTCCAGGAAAGGTGTCGCCTAGAGAAACTGCGATATGGTTGTCTAAGAGCTACAAGGAAGCTAGTTCTAGTAAGCAGTAAAGGTTAAGATTCAGAGTGTAGCAAGCAGGAATGTTTAGAAAAAAAACAAGGTTCTAAGTCTTTTTTTTTAACTTTTTGAGGGCATTGATGCTTCTTCTTCCACGATTTGGTAGAAATTGTTTGACTCTTAGGCTGTGTTCTTTGAAGCTAACCCTTGTATCTGATATTAAAAAACATACAGCTTTCTGTTATCTCTGTAATCTTTATTCCAATCAGAACTTATGAACCACATAGTTAATGTAATATTGTAGTATAAATTGCAGTTCGAGTACTTACATAGATGGTGTCTTCAACAGGGAGAAACTCTCTGAATCGCCATTGTTGTTTAAACAAGAAGATATGAAGCGTAAGAGCTTTACTTTCCGGCCATTGTTGTTTAAACAAGAAGATGTAAATCAGTTTTCATAATTGTTTATGCCACAAAGAACCCAATCCTCAAGTAAACCGAACAAAAAAAATTGATGAGAAGAACATTTTTTGATGTTCCTCGTTGACTTATTGACAGATGGTCTGTTGATTCATCTTTGGTTAATAGTTAGTTCATACGTCGTGATTTAGTGTTAATCCGCCATTGATCAGCTAACAAAAGGCAGGAACAAAGAGGACAGAAACGCAACTGTGTCCCCAGAGCTTCACTGTCTCTGGCTGCAGTACACAAAGATTACAAGCTAAAAGCTCCTGCCAAACTCCAGCTAATGTCTTCCGCATTACGAAGCTTGAACCTCTGATAGCACGCAACACACTTTTCCTCAAAATACGCATAACCTATGATACTAGCTTAACACTTATCTGTTCTTACTTTCAAATCATGAAATGGAACAGTAGTGTAGTGTTGTTACGTTTGAACGATTTATTACGACAGTTTAACTGTTATACAAAAGAATCATTTCAAAATAAACCTAATAACCATACAAAAACTTGCAAGACAGTTTCTGCAACTCAATCATTCATCAGACTTTACGTTGAGTATCCCTATCAATACGCTCAACGTACATTGGAAGACGAACAATCTCTTTAATCTCATCCAGCAAAACCTCCTTAGTTATATCATCATTAATAGATTTCATCACACCACGAAAAGTTCCCATGCCATTTGGTCGAGACTTATCAACTCTAACCCTCATAGGCACCCATACTTTATCCTCTTTATCCCAGAAACACTCCAAAAGCTTCCCAGAGTAACAACCCGGGTGGTCCCAACCACCACCTCTAAACTCAACCGTGTGTCCATTCATAAGCTTTTTCCTCCCGTTTTCATACAAGAACAGCATGTAACGCCCATCTCTACCCACTTCAAATAAAAAGTCAATAGTGTCTTGAAACTTCCACTTGAATAAGCCTTGGTTTCTCTGGTAAACATAAGGGTCGTCCCAACCTTGAAGTATAATCCCATCGGACTCATGTGAAAGCTTAGGTATCAGCTCGTTGAACACCTTCTTCTCCAAAGCAGAGAGTATACAAAACGCTTTTATACGTACCCCAAAAGGCTCCATCTCGTATCTGTACCAATGGTTTGTAACCTTCTTCTCATCGTTACGAGGTCTCATCACTTCTCTATCGACAATGCTCCATCTTTCACTAAAAGGACGGTCAGCTACTGATACACCGTTAACTGCCACCATGTCATAGACAAGATACCTCCTCGCCTGACAAGGCCTTCCTTGTCCGTCTACAAAGTTATCTACAACCATCTCTCCATCAAGCAAAGTGTAGTCATGCACTTTAGGCTCGTGAGGCCTACAAGGGAAACGCATCTGTACTCTTCTGAATCTGAAATTCCTGTCTATCAAATAACATCCTTCTCTAGTCAAGAGCATCATGTAACGTGTCCCATCTGCTTTCCACGTCGCGTAATAGTACCTCTGCCTCAAGAGTTGAAGCCCTTCCCTGTCTAAAGATACAGGATGCGAACCAGGAAACTGCAAAGGTTTTCCATCTATCTTAACATTCATCATCTTATAACAAAACTCCTGGTAACACTTCTCTTGACTGTAAGGTATCTCATCTCCCAAAACGTCATCAATTGACATCTTCTTGATCACTTTCACTTCCTCTTGTAGTGAAGGGACACACGGTGATAAAGACTCGTCTTCAGACCTCTTCCACTCAGGTGTTTGTGGACAAACAGCACTCTCTGGCTTTACTTCGTGATAGAAACTGTAAAGAGCATCAATGTAATCCGCTTTGTATATCCCTGGAGGACGAGCATCATAAAACGTTTTAAGAGCCTGTGTAACACTCATCATAGGCCTAGACCGCATAAGGTAATGAACAATCATGAAGCCTGTACGGTTATGACCATGCGTACAGTGAACGAGAAGCTTCTTAGGGAAGTTATGTCTCTCAAACTGATTCACCTCGTGGACAAAAGTGTTTACGGAGACGTTATCAGGGACAGAGTCACGACCACTGCAACGAATCTTAACGTACTCGATCCTCTCCCTTCTTAACTCTGTGCTAGGGTTATAGTAACGAGTCGTGTTGGTGAGATCAATCACTAGACCAAGCTTCTTAGGTCCGTTACTTAACCAATATTTGAAAGAGTATCTTTTGTCGGGAGGGAGATGGTCGTTGTAAGATTCGCTGAGAGGGACTTTTGAAGGGATGATAAAACCGCCGATCTCTTTACCGAAACTAGGACAATCTAGCCAACCATGAGGGATAGAGTTCGTGTTTTGGTATTGATCACGATGGTAATGTCTCGATCTTTTGCTATGTTCTTCAGAAGGGTTTTCGAGATGTCTCTTGCGTGGCAAGTAACTACTTCTTCCGGATTCTTCTGAGTACATCGTAGTAATCATTTTTTTTTTCTCTAAAGGGCAAAACAAGAAGACATGAAGTCTCTGTTTTCAACTTTAATTGTCTCTCTGTCTACAAAACTGAATCCATCGTCTTCTGTATTTGTCTGATTTCGCGAAGAAAGAGAAACCTTGGAGGTGATTGAAGATGTTGCGATCGAAAGTTCGAAAAGACTAACTCGCGATTGTGAAGAAGAATAGATTGTAAGGAGAAGGGTCGTCTTGTATTTATAGACACGCACAAGTCTTAGGGTTGGTCATATTATATGAGCGATGGACTTGGGCTAATTTCATTAATGGGCTTTTATTATTTAGCCCGTATAACTATAGAGGAGCGTGTTTGGGTGGGGACCACATGGGCATGTTTAAAACAATGTGATGATGTCACAAAAGAATGTTGCAGTAACACAAAAGAGACACTCTTCCCTCTCACTTTTGCTCTTTTTATGGTAACTTCTTCTGGTGACCAAAAATGACAGAGGACATTAAAACGGCAGGCAGTTGCAGAGATTCTCTGTTAAACTGACTGCAGTTTTGAATTTGGCATATAAAGCTGCTTGCTTGCTTCCTCTCCACATAAAGTTCTCTGTGACACTGACAACACAGATCTTTTGAAGTCTCTTTATTTGTAGAATCTCCCTCTTACGAAGACATGATTTTCTACAAATGGCAATTCACATTTTTCTCAGGCTAACATCAGACTTGTTTAAATTGGTACTAAAATTTTTCAAGAACCAAAATGAAAAAGCTTTAAACAAGTACTGTGGTCATATTAAACTAATTCATTTAAGAGCTAAGGTAAAGCTGACACAATAATAGCATTTTTCTTTTGAAATGTTTAAAGAACAGACTTTGAATGAACACTGAACTTGGACTCTCTCTCCATGTAAAAGCTAAGAAACATCTAGCTTACTATTCTTTATGAGGCCATCTGTTATTAGAAAGAAGGTAAGTAAAAGTTTGCTAAGCATCTAAAAAGTTCACAACCTACAAAGTACAAATCAAAGAGCAGCGTAAATAAGCTAACAAAGAAACAGCAGAGGATCAACTTGACGAAAGACTGCAAAGCATAACAGTTTCTATACGACATAAGTAACTAATATAGACAGAGATGGCGTTGGTCAAGACTGATCAGGTTCCAGCATTGTGTAATGAATATTATATTTGCAGAAATCAACTCATTCATCACGCTATAAGTAACAAATGTCGATAAGGAATCAACAGATTCTTTTAAGGTTTTTTGTTAGCACCAAGTAAAAACTCTCTCACTCTCTAGTCGTTCTTCCAAGCATACAGAATCAAAGAAAAACCAAAACTTTGAGACTTGGAGTTTGTTGTTGCCATAATGTCCTGTGAGAAAGACAAGCTCTTCTCCGTAGAAGACTGACAAGTCCTGAACATGAACACTGCGTTTCCCGCTGAAGGCATCCCAAAGAGCCAACTATGAACATCCCACAGAACTTCCACAGCCATTCTATTCACAACTATTGTATCGTTGCCACGAAACTTCCACTTAAGCCGCTTCACCTGCAACAACGTCTTCCCATCCACACGAACAACGAGACACGGATCAGTAACACTCGTGTCACATTCAATGACAAGATCATGGGTTTTCCCATCAGCACAAAGCTGAGCTTTTGTCGCAAACGCTCTCTTACCAAAGACATGCTCTTTCTTGGCGCTGAACACCGCACCTAGAGACGAAGGTGAAGAAGCGTTGGTCTTCTTGAAAGCTTCTTTTTTCATATCACCAAGAAGCAGAACCATCTCTTTGTCCACAACAACACCCACATAGAATCCTCCCAAAGCTTCAGGTCCTGATCCGAATTTCGCTGAAGATAGATCCCAAAAAACATCGATCTTACAAGAATACGCCTCTAAGCTTTTCGACCCTTTACGTTTGGTGAACAGCCAGGGCTTAATCTCGACTTTACAAAGACTCTGGTTACAAGAATCGTCAACACCAACGGTAACACTCTGACCCATCAGACTCTTGGTCCACGTCACAGTGATCAAGCAGTTCCTCCCTCGAATACGGCACTGGTAGACGCAAGTGACTAGATTCTGAGCGTTTTTACCGGAGT
>CAKOAT010235266.1:0-39105 GCA_932364175.1 Eruca vesicaria subsp. sativa | reverse complement strand
CAAGAGAACTAAAGCACCATCACACACTAAAATAAAAGGAGGCGAACAACAAAAGTATGAACAACAAATCAAAATCCTTAAACCGTACCGAAATAGCCTAAGAAGAAAAATCGTACCGAAATTGCGTCGTCGAACCTTCCTTGGCTTCGTCGGAGATGATAGAGCGAGATTGGAGCCGACGGAAGAGCGAGATTGGAGGCGACGGAAGAGCGAGATTGGAGGCGACGGAAGAGAATCGTCGTCGAAGAGAAGAGAAAGCCCTAAGAAATGTGTTTTTTTTTTTGGAAGTTTTTTTTGTTAAACACAAAACAAGGGCAGTGTGGACATTTCTCTCTTTAATGAAGGTTCTATTTGTGACTTTTCCCTTCTGAGGCTCTTTTTGTGATAAAAACTTGAAATGGGCTATTTTGGTCAATTGCCCTTTTCTCTTTACCGGTTTTACTTTTCTAACAAGTGAGGAAACAACGTTCTAAAGCTATCCTCGGCTTCATATGATTACAGCTTTTGTCTTCTTTGAATTGTATACCGAGATGGTCAATCCAAGCAATCAACTTTTGAGCTTTGAATCACCTCATTAACTTTCCTTCTTCCACTAACTTTACAAGAGACTTACAGCGACTCAGATTTTCTGAATTAGACTGTCTTGTGTTGTTACTGAGTCTACTATGCAAGTCCTTTCCCACAACAAAGCAGAGGATTAGGCAGAGTACTTAATCCAGAAGACACATGGCTTAAGAAGTGGACTCTGTATATTGTTGCTTTTTTAAAGAAAGCTCATTAATGAACCAATTCCTTCTCTGATCCACACAACAACCACACAAGCTAAAGCCATTACTAAGGTCAAACTCATTGAGTTCCACTGAGAACCCAATAGTCAGGTTTCTTGAACTTACAAGAACAACAAGATCAAGCTTTCTAACTTGAGAAACAATAAGTTATTTTGCAGCATATTGCTAGTTCTCCCCAGTCAACAAAAGTCTAAGTGCAATCTAGAAATCTAAATTTTCCAGTAAGAACCATTCCAATTGTTCACAAACCCTGCCAGAAACTTCTATCGAAGTCAGAAAAAACAAAAAAAAACTTCCACCTAAGTCTATAATAAGTACCCCCTAAACAAGAACTTTAACTCTATCCTACAAAAGTCCACAATCTTCCATAGATCAATCCACTCAACACTTCCAACAATATATATATATATATATATCAATATTCCAACAATGATTACATAACAACTATATTAACCGTCTTCTACTGTAAACAACAACATTACAAAACAGATTAAAGAGTTTATTTGCATCATCCTTGCAGACACAGCATTTCTTTTTTCTTTTTTTTTTCTTTTTGAGCAACGGAGACAGCATTTCAAACTCATTAGAAAAGTGGATAAAAAATGTTTCAGGTCTTGATGTCGTTAGTGTCTCTAGCACACCTGGTAATGATGTTGCATCCTCTGCTGTAAGAATTGGCTTGTCCTGAGCGACAAGCATAGTACGAAGAGCCTGGCTTCTGACAAGGAACCATGTCTCTCCTTAGCGTTGCGTAGCTTATGTACTGTTTCCGCATCATCATTACTCTTCGGCTTATCTCCGACGGCATCATCTCCTGTCCTTCTTCCCCGACTACACCGTTCCGGTCAGGCATTGCGTCTATTTCTCGGTTCACCGACGAAGTAGGAACCTCGACGGAGATCGAGAGATGGGTCTGAAGGAAAAGTATGGATAAGTAAACGAGAGCTAAGGATCTCGACATGTCTGTGTGGGAATTTTTTGGTGGTGATCTCTGCCTTGCAACTACCAAGTAGCTAGCTCTTGTGGTTAAATCGGTTGGTTTAAAGATGGATAGAATCTAACCTTGAACTGTAACGTCAAGTATTTAATTACATCAAATCCTCTTCTTTTTCAGTGGGTTACTCCAATTTTCTTATTTATTGTGGTCCACTCACAAACACTTGGTTCCTTTTGAGAATTCATAATTCTTGTTGTTCTTTCTTGCCAAATAGGATGAACATTTTTTTTAATATCCTAAACTTTATTTTATTTAACTTATGATAATAATACCTTTTTATATATATGTATATAAATTAACACGAAATATTGAGATGCAAAATCGTAGTTAGACCATTGATTTGGCTTATGTAAATCACATTAACTCTTCTTTTTATTGTTGACACCAAAACTGTTATTTTTTTTTTTGACATCAAACGGCTGATCTATTACTCAAGGCATTTGAGGTGGTCTGGGAAGCCAGACCGGAATAGAACAACCAACATACACAAACTTACGATAAAACGACCTAGCTGTCTTCGCTAGAGAACCAGAAACACTGTTCTGTGCTCTAGGGACATAACAAATCTTAAATTCAGGAAAACAGATCTTCAAGGTCTCCAATTTTTCCAGCTCTGTTGAGAAATTAGGCCATCCATGAGGATTCTTGAGCATCTCTACCAACTCCTTCCAATCAGTTCCAAAGCTCTGACATGGCGAATGTTGAAGCATATTCTCCATTGCCCATCGCAGTGCTTCCAACTCTGAATGCAGCGCCGACTCCACTCGATCAAAGTTCCGCAGTCCCATGAGATCAATATTACCAGAATTATCAAACAACACCCATCCACAACCACTGAAGCTATTTGTAGAAGTCCAAGATCCATCTACCATGCATATATTCCGCAAACTTAAGATTTGGTCCTCATTAATTCCCCTCACAGTGGATTGCAGGCATTCCTGCTCATTTGCTTTAAACCATGCCTGACATTCACTCTCAGCATATCGTGCTACCTCCAATGGGTCCCTTTCAATACCTCTAAAGAGTTTGTCATTCCTAGCCTTCCAGATGTACCATATTAACCAAGGATAAGGATCCCTGTCTAATTCTGGTTCTATTATCGCGTTTTTCCTCCAGAACAGATAATCCATATTCGCGTACATACT
The DNA here is from genome assembly GCA_932364175.1 of Eruca vesicaria subsp. sativa. NCBI lineage: Eukaryota > Viridiplantae > Streptophyta > Magnoliopsida > Brassicales > Brassicaceae > Eruca > Eruca vesicaria. The sequence continues at coordinate 36,175 of CAKOAT010235266.1, read as the reverse complement.
TTGTACAGGGAACAAAGTAGGGTTGGTAGGCGTAGATGATAATGCCCAAACTTGTAATGCAGGTGGACACTCAAAAATTGCATGTGTGATAGTCTCATCTGGTTCCCCACATCGAGGGCAATGGTTGTCACATCTCATATGTCTATAATTTAAAATACTCGTAACTGCCATATGCCCTGATATTATTTGCCACATAAGATGGCAAATCTTCTGGGGGGCCCTGACCTTCCAAGCATGTGCTTAAAGTTTAGTAATACTGGGCTCACGAACTTCTGGCTCCTCTTCCTTACGCAAGATATTTCGTGCTACCCAGTACCCAGATTTAACAGTGTATTGTCCATTCCTCATATAGCTCCAGCAGAAAGTATCACGTTGATGCATAGAAATAATTGCCAAACTCTTGATTAGTGGTATGTCAGCAGCATCGATTTAGTCGTGAAGACGATTCCACCTTCTTCTCTAGGTAAGCAAAGTTTATCCCATGTCGACCAGTGCATACCCCTTTTTGGCGGATTGGAGCTCCACCAGAACTGTGCAATGGCACTAGCTAGGTTCTCACAAATCTCTAATGAGAGAAGGAAGCAAGACATTACATACGTCGGCAGGGCAAGCAAGATAGACTTTATCATAACTTCTTTTCCACCCTTCGAGAGCCAGCGACCAGTCCATCCATTCACCCTTCCTCTCAACTTGTCCTTAAGGAACGCAAAGAGCTTACATTTGGAGCCACTTATGTCCTCCGGTATACCTAAATATGATCCCATTCCACCTTCATTCTGGATCCCCAGAGTGTCTTTGATCTCTTGTCTCACATCCAGTCCAATTCTTTTACCAAAGAGTAAAAAGGACTTATCAAAATTAATACATTGTCCAGACGCTTTTCCATACACTTTGACCACTTTCATTACTTCTTCACATTCATGGGGCTCCGCCTTACAGAAAAACAGACTATCATCAGCAAAGAGAAGATGAGATACCGAAGGGCACGCACGCGTGATACGCATCCTCGTTATCTTTCCTTGGTTCTCTGCGTGATTTAGAAGGCTAACGAGCGCTTCCGTGCACAGAATAAAAATGAAAGGAGACAAAGGATCCCCCTGTCTTAGACCTCTTTCCGGAGTAATATTACCTCTCGGACTTCCATTCATGAGGACTTTGTATTTCACTGACGTTACACATCTCATTATCATAGATACCCAGACCTCAGAAAATCCCATCTTCCTCATTATCATATAATAAAATCCACATGTTTATGTTGTGTGATGATTAAGATAATCCAAGACTACAACTTTTTTTTGTCAACATCCAAGACTACAACTAGTTTATAATTTTATATATAAAACTAAGTGGAGTAGTAGTAAATATTTTTTTGAGTCAGCAACTCATTATGATTAATGTGTGGGGTTTTGGGTAAAGATATAATCACTTGCGACCAAAGAAGTTCAACAACTCAACTACATTTTAGTTAACATGAACTTTTTAATTGCAAATTGGTCTTAATTTTATTTATTCTTATATTTTGCCAAAATAAATTATATGCTTTAATATAATCCAATTAATTTCTAATTTCTTTTGTTATTTTCATCATATTAGTCTAAATTTTTAAATATACTTAAAACTTATACTGATAAAAAAAGTAAAATTACATAATTAATATAAAAAGTCATATACATAATTAATAAAACCAAACTAAAACATTAAACTTATTAATACAACATAAACTAAACACTTAATAATATGGAAACTATTTCCGGAACCACTAAAATCATTAAAATCGAATGTTTTATTTATTTATTTATCTTTGTTGTAATAATTTTATTATAAGATAATGTTTGATATGTTCGATTGTATTAAAATAAAACAGTTAGGTAAAACTAGTAAAGATGAAAAACTAGAAATTATTATTAATAATTAATAATAAAAGAGAGATGGAATATATTTGGAACCCTATTTCTTTACAAAAAAATGAAGTAAACCATTAGAATAAATGTTATTTCATTTTTTTCTTCATTTTGAAGAAAGTGAACATTTGAAGATAAAAATGAAGCCAACCATTGAAGATGTTCTAATAAATTCCTATGCTTCACTGACTTAAAGTTTTCTCTTCTCTGTTTCCAAAAATCAAGTGTTGATCTCAAATCACGATTCAGCTAAATTAATAATCATCCGGGTCAAAAACGAATAGACAAGGCCACTGCCCACCGATAATAATATAATCCAGACAGTGCTACATTGTTGTTATATATCAATGTTCTAAAAATCGTTAGGTGGGGTTTACGTGTTTTATAGAGGATTATGGTTAATCGGGTGTCTATGTCAAAATTTTTAATGTTTAGACCGATTTTAGAAAAAAAAATTGGAAAAAAATATTTCGTTCTAATTTGATTTGCCGACTATGGGAATGCGTAAACACCGCCTAAACCAATTTTAGAACACTGTTATATACGGTTTTTCCTTTGCATTAATTTAATTGTAGCCCAACCGGGTCAAATACCCCAAAAAATTACAAACATCTAGAATATCACATGAAAGCAGTGACACAGCCAGTGTGAAATCAGGGGGGTCAACTGACCCATGTCAATTTTTGCAAACAAACAAATTCAACTTGTATTTTTGCGAAAAAAAATTCTGATGAATTAGCTTATCGCCCCTTGCAAAATACATGATTTGTTATCATATTGATCCCTCTAAACTAAATATCTGCCTCCACCCCTGCTCAAAAGTGAATCCAATACAAAACCAAATAACCTCGGATGATCCTTTTTCAGAACTCTGTACGAAATCCGGTTGATTAAAAATCAATCTAGAATTTATGAAGTATTGGGCTGGTAGTTTAAGTTAATGTTGGTTATTTCATAGTTATTAGGAGTTTATTAATAGTTTTTATTATAAAGGATCATGGGTAGTTATCTAGTCTTTATATATTGGGGAAATTTGGGAAAATGCATTGAAATGAGATTATAATTCGAACACTACACCTTTATTTAAGTTTTTTTGGAAAATTTACTTAATCTCCCAATCTTAATTATTCCTCAATTCTTAATATAATTTTTAAAATCAATATTCTTAAAAAGATAAGATCGTTAGAGAAACAACATAATATTTTTTAAAATATTTGTTAGAGAATCTACACAATATTTTCCTATATTGTATATGAAAATAATATAAGGAATAATTTATAGTAGATGTCGATGTAGAAATTAAACTTTAACCATATTATATTCAAAGTCAAAAAAATTATAACAAATGTTAGTAGTCATTAAGAACTTACTAGATAGATATATTGACTTCTAGGAAGAATGAATATTTTTGTAGAGAAAATGTGAACTTGTTTATATAAGATTAAGAAAATAAAATAAAATTCATATAAACTTCATGATAAAATAAAAAAAATCACAATTTATTTTATTTATAAATATTTTTGTTATTTTTAAAAATTTATTGGTAAAAGACCATCTTTATCTCAACATACATATTTATCTTAAATATTAATAATTCCCCCTATTATTATTAATTTTGAATTATATTTTAGTTATTGAAATAACCAATTTGGATAAAAATGTAAATTCACATTGAATAAGGTGTAGGTTTCAAAAAATAAAATAGTAAAGGTAATTTTCAAATATCAAACTGATATAGGGTAATTTACATATATATTATCCCATATATATTTGTTATTTTGTAATTTGTTTTTTATGTTTTCTCAATCAATCAAATATAATACTCCAGAAACATTTCCTTTCTCTGAATTCTCCAACAATCCGCTTCTTCTCCTACATGAACCTTTGGCTCACCAATGCTGACTCTATCATCACTTCCTCGGTCTCCAACGAGCTATTGCATGGAGGTTCGGCGGCAAGTAGAAAGCACGCGAGATTACTGATAGTCAAAATTATTGTCACGAAAATGTTGAAGTGCATTTTCATTTGTCTGTGATTGTGTCGTAATCAATGCCAATGTTTTGATTAGTTACGTTCCATAATAACTAGATTCTTGCAGTTTCGCCTCTAGAGTTCTTCACCTAACATAACATGGTGGCAATTAATTTTGTCCTTGTTAATTTAGTACACATATTATCATGATATATGACGACTTTGATTAAATAATGCATTTCCTTTCTTTCATTGGCAATTGTACGTCTATTTGTTTTCAGTATATGATCATTTACAAAATTGATTACAGCAATGTCTAATCGTAACATTTGAATACTTCATACCGCAATTTAGTATAGTAGAATCACTACGTAATAAAAAAGTACATAATCAAGATTAAGATGACATTTTTAAAATTATTGCTAAATCAACATATCCAAAGATTTTAGATTTTACATATTCAAAGATTTTAGTTTCAGTTTTACCCTTTTTATTTCTAGGATTGTGGAAATCAATTCGGCAAGGTTTATATAGTTTTCATTTGGACAGAACTCTTCAATATGAACACAACTTTAGGTTTAGTTCGCTTTATTTTCATTGCGGGCTTTGGGAATCATTAATCATATGTGTGTTTTGCATAGAGAAGATGACCATTAAAACTATGAACTTTCAAATTAAAGCAAAAAAATCTCCAACTTATGTTTGAGTAAAAAAAAATTTCAACTTTTAAATATTGAATATTTTAATTTTTATATTTTGTTAGTTTGACCATTTAAGAAACTTGAATAGTAAACTGTTAAATTCGATTACAAAAATAGATATATGTTAATTCTTTAAACAATTTAGTTATAACAAATGATTACATATTAATCAAATAACGGTCGTTTTGTTCTTTTAAACACTTAAAGCATTTTATTCGCGAAACCAGATTCCAAATTGACTTCATCTTCCTTATTTTGAGTAAGGAAGATGAAGTCAATTTTGGACTCTAGGTTCGCGAAAGATATGCTTTAAGTGTTTAAAGAAGCAAAACAACATTGTTTGACTGATTTTTTAAAACAACATCGTTTACAGAGTTAACATACATCTATTTAATAATTACGTTTAAGTGTTGAATATTTGATTTTCTTAAATGGCCGAATCAACAAAATATGAGATTTAAAATGACCAATATTTGAAAGTTGAAGATTTATTTTTTGCTCAAAGACATTTAAAGATTTTTTGACTTTAGTTTGAAAGTTCATGGTTTTTTAATGGTTGTTTTCTCGTTTTGCATATGAAGTATCAACATTTATTGTGTTGACACAAACCCATTACAAGTTTAAAATACGTTCCAACTTCCATAGAAATCGTAAGTTTATTGTCCAATCTAAACCCAAATATCGGAAGTGCAGTCACCGCCAGGATATCTCATCTCATGAGCGAGAGCAGGACCATCTGGTTCGGACCCAAAGTCGACAAAGAAATTAGGGTTTATGGAGAGACCACCTTTGTCAGTGTCAACATCAATCTGCAACATGTGTGAACCTTTTTCCACAAGTTCTGGATAAAACTGTTTGTCCCAAACGCTAAACAACGAGTTCGTCACGTACAGTCGCTTCCCATCTAAGCTCAGCTGAAACATCTGCGGGCCTCCTCTCAGACGCTGATCCTAAAAACAAACAAGAAACAATTTATATTACAATAGCGTGTAAAACAAGTAACAACAATTAATTAACCTTTATTCAACTGACCTTGATCTTAGGGACATCGAACTGAAAGGTCTCGTCTTCTTCTCCTATGGCCAAGATATGGCTTCCCTTCTGAACCAGCCCGCCTACATGAAGTTGACCAGTTAAAATGGGTGTTTTCGGGTCTTCGATGTTGTACTGACGAATATCTCCGTGAAGCCAGTTGGAAAAATAGAGGAATCGGTCGTCAAGGGATATTAGGAAGTCAGTAATAAGCCCTGGCATCTCTGGGAGAATCCAGTTTTTAACTTTCAAAGGTTTCACCGAAATCGCCACCTTAAAAATTATGAGCTTGTTGCTAAGAAAAAAACAAAATACATGAACAAGATTCTATCATAATGTAGAAAACCTACCTCATGGCTCCATGTTTCATCCTCGTTCTTGAAGAATCTCACAATAGTACTTGACAAAGCACATCCTGTAAATCCCGTAGCTTTTGTGGGGTCGTGCAAGAATCTTATCTGCACCAAGAAACAGAGTAGGAGGAAGACAAGGTTTGGTTTCTTGTTGAGGAAGTATCTATAAGCTGAGAGAGTGCTAGGTTATGATTTACCTCTAAGGGCAAAAGCCCATTATCACCAAGGTCAAGTATCTGTTTCAGTTTCCCTTCGGGCCAACTATAGACATGTAGATGCTTTCCATACAAGCCATCAGAGACGTCTTTCAGATCAAAGCCTTTCGTAAACGCTGCTGGTGCTCCCCAAGAGGTACTGATCATCGTCTCGTGCCGAGGTTGGTACCAGAAATCATACCCAAACAAAGGACTACTTCCTTCTTTCTCCCATCTATTTAAAAACAAGAAAAAGAAAGTAAATAGCTGGTACTAAAACCCGAAGTGAGAAGAAGGTTTTGCTCTATTTTACTTGTCATCCAAGAAACAGTATGAATCTATCCTTGAAGTTACCTTCTTTTAACGTTAAACTCAGAATCAAGTAAGAGAAACCCACTGCCTCCTGCGTTTCCGTCTTTGTCCCCAAGACAAGAAACAAGCAAATCTCCAGAAGCTAAGCAGTGTGGTTGATGTGGATAAGCCAATCCCGTCTTCTCCAGAACCTCAGCAGGCTCTACCACTCTGTGCAGAGATGGTTCCTTCGGGTTTGTTTTTGTATCGACCACGTAGATGCGACCAGACCTTTTCCAACCGGTTTCAGATGAAACCACAGATAACAGAACAAAAAAAAAACAGATGAAAAGATGTTTAGTTTCTTACAAAAGAGAGGGCAAGATGAGATAACGTCTTTCGCAAGAAGGGTCGCTATGGCAAGAGCTGCATGAGTTCCAGCCTGAGTGATGAAGTTCATCTCCAAGAAAAGGCATTGATAGTCTGTGGATGACACTTGAGTATGTTGACGAACTAGGATCAACATCTACTGTCGCTAAGTAATCAGGCTTGTCTTGGCCGGTGCCTGGACCAGAACGTTTCAAAGAAGTTTGTATATTTAGTGATATTACTAGTTAATAACCGTATTTGATCTTTAAACCTTTTCTATCTTTTATATCTATAGAGTCAAATTATTTTGTTTTTGTTTTTGTTTTTGTTTTTGTTTTGGTTTTTGAGAAAGGGTTTATAGAGTTCAAATTAGTTACCGGTGTAAATGGCAGCGACATAGATGAGATTCTCGCGTGAACCAGACATCGCGAGTAGAGGCGTGGCGTAACCCGGCCCACTCTTGCAGCAATCTCCACCATTGCTCATCGCCATTAGTAATTCAGGTGATGTTGCTACTGCATAATTGGCTCGCATTTATACACAATATATTCTGATTTCTGAAAGTTGGAGTAAACTTAAGTACGTATTAGAGCATCATCTTCATTTTTAAAATCACTTAGGTTTTTGTACATTACTAATCATTTCGTTTTTGATGACAAAAAACAGAAACTAATCATTTCGTTTTACGGATAATATTTCTCTTTTTCTTATATTAAAAACCCACGTTCCACCATCTCTATAATATATTTAGATTAGTATACCTATTAGATCATCATTTCATTTTTAAATCACGTAGGTTTGGACATTACTAATCATTTTTACGGATAATATTTCTTCTCTTTTTCTTCTACCTTAAATATCAAATATATAAACGACTATACCTACTGGAGCAACATCTTCAATTTTAAAATCACGCAAGTTTTGTTCATTACAAATTATTTTAGGGATGCTATTTTTCACTAGCTTGTTTATATATGTTTTCTTTTCTTTTCTAGCTTGTTTATATTAAAGTAAAAACACGTTTCACTTTTTTTTTTTTGAACAATCACACGTTTCACCTTGAAGATAATAAACCAGGCAGTGGCAGTCTTGTGGTAGGAATTAGGTTAGCTTTGGCATAAACTTTCTTGTTCTGGATTGTATTCCCAGAACTAGTTTTTGACCTCACTAAAAACCCGATGCTGAACTAGTCGTTAATATTGTTCTCTTTGGAGATACGTTGTATTTGATCCTAATCACCTCCGATTAACAAAAATATATTTATGTTCAATTTATAGCTCACCTGAACAATAAGACATGCCAAAAAAATATTATATCAAGCAATAATTGCTATAAGAATATATTATTTTTAAGGTGAGAGTAGAATGTGATCTTTTCATATGAGATTTAGAAAAGAAATACTATCTGTAGATCTTAAAATCCATACTCACTATTTTGTAAAGATCGAAAGTTCAATCAAGGGAAGACAAAGAATGTGGACAATAATGGTCTTAAACACAACGATATAATCGGACTTCGGTTGACAAGAATGGACTTTTATTGAATGTAGAATTCATTTACAAAATGATGAACAAGATCGAAAATAACAACAAAGAGTATAAGAAAGCGAACTAGAAATGTAAAGAAATGAGGTTGATGTAATTAGTGAATAGTTCTAAGTTTTTCTCGTGTCGTTGAATGTCTTTCTAGTTCTCTTCTTTTAGTCATTCCTTCCTCTAACTGCTTATGCGATCTCCGAGACCTCGTGTCGTTGAATGTCATTCTAGCTCTCTGCTTATTTCATGATGTGATGATAAAACTTGGGCCCGGGTCTTGTTTTGGACATCGGGCTCAACTTCGTTCTTGTTGTACTTCCCCGAACTCACTTGTTCACTTCCTTGACGAGCTTGGAATTAATGGGCCCGATTTTGGGTCCAACATTTGCCTCCCAGCCTTTTTAGTTTGGACAAACTGAAGAGGCGAAAAGCTTTATCTAACCGTTTGTCATCGACCATCTCGGAGAAAGCGGTGCCACGTGTATCGTCCTTGTCGGCCACTTTCTTCCATCGTGCGGTCGAGGTTGTTCGTCGACATCATCCGCTTTGGGAACCGTTTTTAGATCCTCATTAAATAGGTCATCTTCTTCGTTGAAATTATCTACTCTCTTGTGATTTCTTCGAACCTCTTTCTCTTCTCCTGTTTCACAGTTTCTAGTTTCTGATATCTTGATGGCAAATTTTTGGTTTCCTCCTCATCTCCCTACTATTATCGAGGGTAAACATCTTGATAGCATCCATGAGTTATGGGGAATCCCCTACGAGGTGGAGATCGACATCGCGGTGGGTGATGAAAATCTCGAGAACGTTCGTGATGGGTACTGTGGTGCTTATGTGACGCACTTTAAAGACTGCGGTCTGTCGTTCCGCTTCCTCCATTTCTCCTTGAAGCTCTTGCCGAGATGGGAATGGCTTTTACTCATATGTGCCCCAACTTCCTTCGCTATTTTCTGGGTTTATGGATTCGGGCTCAAGAAGAAGGTCTCAGGTTCGGTTTAGAGGAATTAAAACAACTTTGCACGGTTAAGCACAACGCGCGTTTTCTCGGCACCTACCTTTTTTCTCCCCGCGTTGGTCGCACTGTCATTGAAGGTATTCCTGGTAGAGATGACAGATGGAGGGGGAAATTCTTCGTTTTCAAGATAAACTCGGCTTTGGTCGGAGACTTCGACTTTAATCGACTCCCCCGCGATTGGTCAGGAGATATATATTTGTTCTTCTTTACATCGAGAGTTAATTCCTACGTTTATGTTACTTTCTTCTTAAGCTTTCGTTTTACTCTTCGTAAATGTAGAGCTTTTTGGGAGCGCTCCGATAACACCCGAGCTTCGGGGTTTGGTAGAGACTCTACGTCGAGGTCAAAATCGCTGGTCTTCCTTCACCGTGCAACGTATTAAGGCTGCTCTTGCGCTTCCTCCGGGACAAGGTCGAGCTGCACCCGTTGGTTTAGTGAATCCGGTTTGTCCATGTGGTGGTCGTCTCTGTGAGGTTTTTCTTTCTTGGAATCCTTTAAGTGCTGAAAATTGTTTTTTCCTTGCTTAACCGTGTGTGTTTTTTCTACATTTTGTCTACCTTTAGGAGTAAGGAAGAGGAGTCCTTCTCTTGATGGTTCCGATGCTGCTCCTGAGGTCGAGACGTCGGAGAGAGAGAGAGTAAATCACCCCATGGTTCTGTACTTCTTTCGAGGTCGAATATTCGACTTCCCGGAATCTTTGCTCAACCGCTGGCCATTGCTCTTCCGGTGGCTGAGAATCAAATGGTCCCAAATCAGTCGGCAGAGTCTATGGGCAATCGTCATGGTGGTAGTCGCACTGCTGCCGACCAAACTCATCGTCGCTATCTCAAAAAGATAATTTCTGCGAGTTTAAAACTCGTCTTCTTCTGAGAGTTCTTCGGATGGAAGGGCATCTAGAGGCGGTCAATGTAGGGTAGGTTTTGAACGACCTGCGTTCGTCCATTTAAGAAACTTAAATAGTAAACTGTTAAACTCGATTACAAAAATAGATATATGTTAATTCTTTAAACAATGTAATTATAACCACTGATTACACATTAATCAAATAACGTCGTTTTGCTTTTGTAAACACTTAAAGCATCTTATTCGCGAAACCAGAACCCCAAATTGACTTCATCTTCCTTATTCTGAGTCAGGAAGATGAAGTCAATTTTGGACTATAGGTTCGCGAAAGAGATGCTTTAAGTGTTTAAAGAAGCAAAACAACATTGTTTGACTGATTTTTTAAAACAACATCGTTTACAGAGTTAACATACATCTATTTAATAATTATGTTTAAGTGTTGAATATTTGATTTTCTTAAGTGGCCGAATCAACAAAATATGAGATTTAAAATGACCAATATTTGAAAGTTGAAGATTTTTTTTTGGCTCAAAGACAGTTAAAGATTTTTTTGACTTTAGTTTGAAAGTTCAGGGTTTTAATGGTTGTTTTCTCGTTTTTCATATGAAGTATCAACATTTATTGTGTTGACACAAACCCATTACAAGTTTAAATACGTTCCAACTTCCATAGAAATCGTAAGTTTATTGTCCAATCTAAACCCAAATATCGGAAGTGCAGTCACCGCCAGGATATCTCATCTCATGAGCGAGAGCAGGACCATCTGGTTCGGACCCAAAGTCGACAAAGAAATTAGGGTTTATGGAGAGACCACCTTGTCAGTGTCAACATCAATCTGCAACATGTGTGAACCTTTTTCCACAAGTTCTGGATAAAACTATTTGTCCCAAACGCTAACCAACGAGTTCGTCACGTACAGTCGCTTCCAATCTAAGCTCAGCTGAAACATTTGCGGGCCTCCTCTCAGACGCTGATCCTAAAAACAAACAAGAAACAATTTATATTACAATAGTGTGTAAAACAAGTAACAACAATTAATTAACCTTTATTCAACTGACCTTGATGTTAGGGACATCGAACTGAAAGGTCTCGTCTTCTTCTCCTATGGCCAAGATATGGCTTCCCTTCTGAACCAGCCCGCCTACATGAAGTTGACCAGTTAAAATGGGTGTTTTTGGGTCTTCGATGTTGTACTGACGAATATATCTGTGAAGCCAGTTGGAAAAATAGAGGAATCGGTCGTCAAGGGATATTAGGAAGTCAGTAATAAGCCCTGGCATCTATGGAAGAATCCAGTTTTTAACTTTCAGAGGTTTCACCGAAATCGCCACCTTAAAAATTATGAGCTTGTTGATAAGAAAAAACAAAATACATGAACAAGATTCTATCATAATGTAGAAAACCTACCTCATGGCTCCATGTTTCATCCTCGTTCTTGAAGAATCTCACAATAGTACTTGACAAAGCACATCCTGTAAATCCCGTAGCTTTTGTGGGGTCGTGCAAGAATCTTATCTGCACCAAAAAATAGAGTAGGAGGAAGACAAGGTTTGGTTTCTTGTTGAGGAAGTATCTATAAGCTGAGAGAGTGCTAGGTTATGGTTTACCTCTAAGGGCAAAAGCCCATTATCACCAAGGTCAAGTATCTGTTTCAGTTCTTCTTCGGGCCAACTATAGACATGTAGATGCTTTCCATACAAGCCATCAGAGACGTCTTTCAGATCAAAGCCTTTCGTAAACGCTGCTGGTGCTCCCCAAGAGGTACTGATCATCGTCTCGTGCCGAGGTTGGTACCAGAAATTGTTGGTGTCAAAAACCGTAATCTTGAAATCAGCGTCTACGATAACTTCTGTAAAAGATGGAATCATTGCTTTCCGCAAGAATTATTTTATCAAACTCGAGAGATCGTTTTATAAAACTAGAAGAATCATTTTACAAAACTCGAGGATCGTTTTATAAAACTCGAAGAATCGTTTTATAAAACTCGAAGAATCGTTTTATAAAACTCGAGAATCGTTTTATAAAACTCGAGAATCGTTTTATAAAACTCGAGAATTATTTTATAAAACTCGAAGAATCGTTTTATAAAACTCGAGAATCGTTTTATAAAACTCGAGAATCGTTTTATAAAACTCGAAGAACCGTTTTATAAAACTCTAAGAATCGTTTTACAAAACCGCGAAAAACCGAAACCGCCGTAAAACGCGAATTAGCTTCGTCCCGGCTAGATCGCCCAACGGCGAACTAAGCCAAGCCGGCTTAGTTCGCCGGTGGGCTAACTAGCCTCATCCCGGCTAGTTCGCCCAACGGCGAACTAAGAGCGTCCCGGACAGTTCGCTGACCGGCGAGCTGGACCGGTCCGACTCGGTTCGCCGTACGTCAAACCGACCATCCCGAGCCTCGATCTCCCGTATCCCCGATTCAGTGCTTACGTCCTTCGATACAGTCGTGTTCTGAACCACGGTCAAAATGTCTCCCGTTTCATCTCGATCCGACTTATCATTCGAGTTTTACGATAAAAACCGTAAAACTTTGTTTTCTCGAAAAGAACTCGAGGAAATCATATAAATCGACAACGGTTAGACGAGACACCTAACATTGCCTAAACTATACGATTTATTCGAGATTTTTCGTTAAAATCATAAAAACGCGTTTTTAATACAAACGTCGAGAAAATCGTAAAAACGGTAACGAATAACCAAGAAACGAACGCAGCTAAACTTTACGATTAACTCGGGGAATTTACTAAAAACGGCATCGGGTCAGGAAACGAACTCGTATAAAGTCATAAAACGGATTTATCGTAGAACAACCCGAAAGGTCTTAAAACACGATAAAAGTCCGTCTCGTAATCTTAACGAAATCTAACCCGAAGACACGATAACGTTTTGATGGTTTACTCGCAGAAGAATGATAAATGTCAAGTTTGAAGATAAATGGCAAGTTTGAAGATAAATAGAAGATTTCCGCGGGAAAAAAGGAAGGATTGAGAAAAATGGAAGATTCCCGATAAACTCGAATCCGGGAAAAATGGAAAGACTGAACCGCCTGGGAGAGGAGTATATAAGCCAGAGGCATAGGGCAAGAGCAAAGGGACGATTTTCAGAGCTCTCATGTGAGACTTTTACAACTTTTCTAGACTTAGAATTTTTCGCACTTAGAAACTTAGGTTTTTTTCTCGACAAGTTCGGTCTCTATGACTGGCGCTCAATTACTAGACGAACTCACCTAGGCGGTTCGATCTATGGTCCAGCTCTATCAACTGAACTACGTTCGACTTGATCCTCGAAAGGGGTACGTAGCCAGCCTTTCATAAGCTTCAGTCCGAAATCAATCAAATCCTTTTTCTTATCTTTTTCCGTCTTTTTTTTATCGAGCTGCGACTCGATTAGGTTTAAGGTTTTCATGTTGATAACTCGCTGACGGCCATGCGGCCAAAGCCTTTGTAAACCCTTGTAATGATCGCAACGCTTTTACGCGAAATCGAAATAAGATCTACTTTTTCTTTAAATTCGTTCTATTACGTTTTTCGTATTTTTCCGCATTTATTTGGTTACTTGTCGTTGGCTTTCGTAGAGATCCGGTTCCTCTGGAAAATTAGGGTTTTCCTAATTTTCCTTATTTAACGGAAATCGACAAGTGTGAATTCCAGTTCCCACAGTTTGGCGCTAGAAGGAGGGGGGTCGGATTACTCTTACTCATAGCCGCAAAACGCTTGACCAAAACGATGTCTGGATGTATGAAAGACAAAGTCGCAACTCGCAAAAAGACGCTGGTAAAACAACTCCAGCAGCGACTGCTCCTACAGCCAACGCTCACGCAAACGCTATAGTACTCAACAAAATCGAAAACCTAATCGCGACTCTTCGCCACGGGAAGAGCAACAAAACATGCTCTTGATTTCTATCTCAGATCACTAAGGGCAACGATAAAATCTATCAAACCCCATAGTGTTTTTCTTATTTCCGAGTTGGACTAATCTCATGGGTTAAGCAAAAGATGTCCTCGAGGCACTGACTTCTCCCCGAGGGTCCGCACAACCCAACTCATGGTGAGCCTGATCGTACTCTAAACAATAGTCGTACAGATTTTTGTTTCGTCTCAATCGGACTTTCCGTTGAGATTCTACGACGAAAACAGTTCAACTCGACGAATCGAGATCACCCGCGCCAAGCGTCTTAGCTTGCCGAACGTAGAGCTAAACCAAGCTGGCTTAGCTCGCCGAACGTAGAGCTAGCTAGCTCGCCATACAGCGAGCTGAACCAAGTGCCTAGCTTGCCCGAGAGACGCCGACTTTGCCCCAAGGGTTCTTACCATCCGGATCGCCACACGGCGAGCTGAAAGGGTTCACCCGACTTGCCCTACGTCGAGCTGAACCAATCCTCGAGTTTCTCTCTCGAGTCTTGATCGCTGATTCTCGTTTTGTCTCAATCAGAATTTCCATCGGGATTTTACGATAAAACCATAAAGACTTGTTTCTTCGTATAAGTTCGAATCAATCGTCTAAAACGGCAACGGTTGACTTAACACCAAAGTTGCCTAAACTATACGAGAAATCTGAACTCTCTATACCCAATCCGGTTCTACGAAACTCTGCCACGCTAAGTCGAAAACATCCAATCATAAACACGTGACTGATTTTTTCGATATACAAAGCGCACCTAGTCGGTCAAATAAAACCAGCAGTACGAGAAACAAGAACATGAGCTCCGATGATTAAGTCTTCTCCCCGCTCCGATACTCTTTCTGGTAATTCGTCGAAGACCGGTAAGTCAAAAGAAGAAGAACGAAGAATAGACGATCTCAAATCATCGATGAAACTATGGTATGTCCGATTTGAAAATTTTATTAGACTTCTAATTTCTCGTAGGTAAGAAACGAAAATGTCTTGTAAACTGCCGTGAAACCTAGAGAACTTAGAATTTAGAGGATAGTCTAGCATGCTAAGTCGTAAGCAATTTTTGTCTATCTCGATTTGTTGTTCTCTAACCATTCAGGTATAACTCGCAAACCGATCCAATCTCTCGTACAACCGAGAAACGATCGCCACACATTCAAATGTACTCATTTCCTAAAAGAAAGAAGGAGCTAGAGACGCTGACGTCGTCTTAAAACCGACTCGCTTCTAGAAATTTTCGTAAACCAGACATACTCCAAGTCATCGCCAATCTACCACAGACTTTAACCAACCCGGATTTTCGATCATCCGAATCCTTCAAAGGAAACTCATCTCTTTTCTTTTCATCGAATATTTTCCCTCGCATCGAGAAAATGCTTTCTATAAAGCAAACTCTCGCCAAAACAAGAAAAAATATTCGGATAATGTGACGCCTCGTCAAAATCATCCCAAAAGCAAACGACAATCTAAGAACCGTCTAGGCGCTAAAGACTGATCCAAACCGTCTGGGAAATAATCTCGAGGAATATACAGCATCTCTCGGCGCAATCATGCTGTTAGAAAATCTCTGCGAAACTTCAGAGCAAAACTCGATGATTTGCCGAAGTCATAGAGATCTTCTCGCACTTGATAAAACAAGTATAAGAATCGAAAAATTATACGAGAAATCTTTAGGCATCAAAGTATTGATCTCGTTTTCCGTCAAACCAAGTGAGTCACGGAATAATGTCAAAAACATTTGCGGCGAAAGAAAAATCGAGAACACAAAGCAGCAATAGAGAACACGTCCTCCCTTCTCGCTGACTGATCCTACTGCTGATCATGTGATTCATTCCGTCCGAGAAACCTGCTCAAACATTTTGCGACTAGATCTCGGTGAAATAACTTTTGGTAAAACTCCGCGAGTGACTCCGAAAAAAACCATCACCGAAAAATCAAAAACTAAGCGGAAAGGTTTTTCGAAAAATATGTGGAAACATTGATAACCCAATGCGTCGTGCCGATTTACTAAATTCATCGCCTGTTGCTTACGCGAGAAATCGTTCGTATAGTCAGGATCATGTCATAATGAAGCAACTTTCAAAGTAAACGTAACAGGTTTTGCGAAAAGTACTTTCCTTATAGCGAAAACCAAGCTATACGATCCGGCACTGGGCGGCCAATTTAAACTTTGCCTCCTCGCGACACAATCTGAAAGATCTCACTCTTTAGCCCATCGGTTCACGAGCATCCACTCTCATTCCTCCCGTTTACATCCGAGAATGAGACCGCCCCGCAAACGACTCCGCACGGGCTCTGCATCGAGCTTCTTAGGATCTGTCTCCCTCGAGTAAAAAAAAAAACTTCCATACAAAGGAAAGTTTATACGAAACTTTCACCGTAGAAATCAAACATACAACGGAAAAACGTTTTCTATAAACATGGGCATACTTGGCATATCAAGCTCGACAAATGCTACTTGGCTATGGTCCGATCGCGCTTCACTTCAATGCCAAGTTTACAAACCGAGTCGACCTTTTCGATAGCACAAAAGTGTCGTGGTCTAATCCTCTACCAAATACGACCTTGGCTGTGCGGCTGAACACAACCTTCACACCAAACCAATACATTCAACGAATAATGCAAACTTGTCGAAAATCGGCTAAGTTCTGTATTCTCGCGATTCACTCTATTCCCAAGCAAGTTGCCTACAAAATCCGACGTATAAGAAAACACTCGTACCAGAGCTCCTAAAGCCGTACGAATCTCGGAAGGTCAACACTTCACAAAGCACCGTAACGAAAAACGCTTCGTTTCGGGGAAACAACTTACGCGACCTCTCGGTCCTAACTGCTCTAGCACAAATCATAAAACTACCTAACATCCAAACAGGAATGTAAGTTTTAATTGCGAATATCCGCAAATGAACCAAAGTGTTCCTGCAAAGCAGGGTTAAGACAAAACCCTCGCAACACCGCGCAACATCTCCGAGCCCGCAAACGTTCCGAACACGAAACACGGCATATAAAATAAAAACCAACTTTCGGCACTGCGAGACGTCGCAGACGCCCGGAGATTAGTTTTTCGACAGAAATACCTTCCTCAATAAAGTCATTTTCTTGGAAGGCCTAACAGTCCGTCCGCGTCTATAAAATTACGCAAAACTTCTTAACGTACGTATCCTTCGCGAAGGCCAAAACAACGTAAACATCTATCGCCTAAAAAGTTTCTTACTGATCACAACAAACTCGCAACAGTCCTAAACAAACTTAAGTCATATCGCAGAGATAGCTCTCGAACACCCGACACAACGATAATAGCGCTATAAAAGAATTCGAAACTTTTGGTCAGCACTTCCGGGCAACTTAGAAATTGTTCCCGGTGAGATGCTCGGTTTCAACCAGATGAATCGTATAAGCCGAGAACCTATCGCGGATTTTAAATCGGTATGGAATCAGGTTAAAATCGCAACAGGAAAAACGAAAGCCGACTAGTTATTGCATAGCCTCAATCCGAAAGTAAACCTAGGTCTTGCCCTAAACCCAGCACACTGGTCGCTAACGTCTCAAGGCATGAATCGAGATCCTAAAGGCATGTCTCTTCGTCTATATCTAAACGTTCACTCGATTTGCTAAACATCCTAAAACGAGAAAACGAATAAGGCGATACCCTAAGGGAAAGGAATGCGAGACGACAACTCGTGGACCTCCCGCAATACCAACTCGAAGCAATAAGTTTAAACGAAACACTGATTGTTCATTACGAAAACAAAAGTTTCCAAAGCAACAAGGGATTTAAAGCCGTAAAAGGCCAGTCCCGAACAAGTACAAAGCCATAGTCGGCCAACCGCATAAAGATCTATTTTTTTTTTTAAAAAGTCCCTTATGAGACTACATCTTCAAACATCCTACGCACGCGGAGCCTCATCCTCATCCATCGCATTACCTTCACCTTCGACAGCAATCTCTGGGCCGCCATTCTCGTCTGCATCAGGCTGAGGTACGTTTTCGGCAGCAGGAGCTGGATCGGAATCACTTCCCTCGACAGGAATATATCCTTCAGTCACGCGGACAGCCGATTCCTCAAAACTCTTCATCTTGCGCTGAAGTCTGCGTAGCTCCGAAGCCTTGGATTTCTTCGCATCCTTCGCCTTGATCAGAGAGACAGCGGTCTTTCCGAGATCGCGCGCTAGATCGCTAATCCTAGCCTCAAACCGAGACACCTACGCGGAATGCACGTCCTCTATCACCTTCAGTTTCCCCTTGAGCTGAGCAGACCTCTCCTGCGACTCGGCCAACTCCTTGGCTAAACGCTCAACTTCGGACCCACACTCTCTGATCATCCCATCGATCAACGAAACAAACTAGAAAAACCAAGATAGATGGTCAGATACGAATATATTTTTTTAAAACGTATGCTTGCGAACCTGTACCTTGGTACGCTGTTGCGACATCGAAACCAAGCTTGGCGCCTTGCTAGACGAAGCTCCGGTCTCGGAACCCTTCACGCCTCTCTTTCTCATGGGAGTATCGGGGTTCGGACGAGTTCTCTTGCGGCCTTTGGCTGAAGCAGGCAGCGTCGCGCTAAGCGCCGGAATAACCAGAACAATCACCTTCTTGGCCGGAGGAGGAGGCCTCAGAATCGTAACCGGGTCAATCGCAGTAGGAGCTGCTACGGTTCGACTGCGACAGGAGTCGTAACTGATTCGACGACGGTGAGAGCCGCAACCGTTTTGACCGCAGTAGGAGCCACGACCGATTCTACCATGGTGGGAGCTACGACCGTTCTGACCTCAGCAGAAATATCAACATTTTCGGCTGCAAAAAGGGGCGGAACAGCAGACACACCCGGCGCTTCAATAGCACTTATAGAAAAGAAGAGCCTGTTCCTCGTAATAAGACAAATTGAAGCCGTAGATTCGGATTAAAGCAACTCCATTCGCCCGCAAAAACTTTCTCCGGAATTTGCGAGCTGGGGGGCTAACTGTTGGTGTCAAAAACCGTAATCTCGAAATAAACGTCTACTATAACTTCTGTAAAAGATGGAATCATTGCTTTCCGCAAGAATTTTTTTATAAAACTCGAGAGATCGTTTTATAAAACTAGAAGAAATATTTTATGAAACTCGAGGATCGTTTTATAAAACTCGAAGAATCGTTTTATAAAACTCGAAGAATCGTTTTATAAAACTCGAAGAATCGTTTTATAAAACTCGAGAATCGTTTTATAAAACTCGAGAATCGTTTTATAAAACTCGAGAATCGTTTTATAAAACTCGAGAATCGTTTTATAAAACTCGAGAATCGTTTTATAATACTCGAAGAATCGTTTTATAAAACTCGAGAATCGTTTTATAAAACTCGAAGAATCGTTTTATAAAACTCGAAGAATCGTTTTATAAAACTCGAAGAATCGTTTTATAAAACTCGAAGAATCGTTTTACAAAACCGCGAAAAACCGAAACCACCGTAAAACGCGAACTAGCCTGGATAACCAGACCACCTCAAGTCGTTTGAGTAATAGATCAACCGTTTGATGTCAAAAAAAAAAATATATCAAATATTTAAACGACTCTACCTACTGGAGCAACATCTTCAAATTTAAAATCACCCAAGTTTTGTTCATTACAAATCATTTTAGGGATGCTATTTTTCACTAGCTTGTTTATATATGTTTTTTTTTCTTTTCTAGCATGTTTATATTAAAGTAAAAACACGTTTCACTTTTTTTTTTGAACAATCACACGTTTCACCTTGAAGATAATAAACCAGGCAGTGGCAGTCTTGTGGTACGAATTAGGTTAGCTTTGGCATAAACTTGCTTGTTCTGGATTGTATTCCCATAACTAGTTTTTGGCCTCACTAAAAACCCGAAGCTGAACTAGTCGCTAATATTGTTCTCTTTGGAGATACGTTGTATTGGATCCTAATCACCTCCGATTAACAAAAATATATTTATGTACAATTTATAGCTCACCTGAAAACAATAAGACGTGCCAAAAAAAATATTATATCAAGCAATAATTGCTATAAGAATATATTATTTTTAAGGTGAGTAGAATGTGCTATTTTAATATGAGATTTAGAAAAGAAATACTAATTCTAGATCCTAAAATTACACTCAGTCTTTTATAGAGATCGAGAGTTCAATCAGGGGAAGACAAAGGATGTGGGCAACAATGATCTTAAACACAATGATATAATCGTACTTCGGTTGACAAAAACGGACTTTTATTGAATGTAGAATTCGTTTACAAAGTGATGAACAAGATCGGAAATAACAACAAAGAGTATAAGAAAGCGAACTAGAAATCTAAAGAAATGAGGTCGATGTGATTAGTGAATAACTCTTGGGTTTTTTTCGTTTCGTTGAATGTCATTCTAGCTCTGTTCTTATAGTCCTTCTTTCTTCTAACTGCTCCCGCGATCTCTGGGACCCTGTTTGGACCTTGTAGAGTCCGCTGGTCATGACATGATGATAAAACTTGGGCCTGAGCCTTTTTTTGGATATCTGGGTCAACTTCGTTCGCGTTTTACTTCTCCGAACTCACTTGTTCACTTCTTTGACGATCTTGGATTTAATGGGCCCGATTTTGGGTCCAACACTATCCATGAAACAAATTATTAGTAATATGTAAAACCTACGTGATTTTAAATAAGAGCTTAATTCACGTGTTTGTATTGTCTGAATAACCACCACCAATTCATCCATGACCCGACCCAACAAATAAGCTTAGATATAGTTTATACCGACATGATCCATACACGTGCGTGGTTTAGTCACTTTTACTATTCATGGGATTTTATATCTATTAATACGACTTAGGTTCATCAACAACAGAAGTCCACCGACACAAGGCCTGCTACTGATCTGCAACAACAAGACAAAACAATATTAGTAGCGTTCAAAGGCAGAGCTCAAAGGAGATGTTCTCGGAGTACAGAAAAACAGTCAATCTAGCTACCTAACCGTTATGCTACCTTATCTACAGCAAACGAATGAGGTCACAGCTGGCAAGAGACTAGATCCTTCTTCTAGTTCTATGAATATAGAGCTTTGTAATAGGTCATCTTGATCAGAAATAAGAACGAATTCAGTCTTTGCTTATGTATTTGCGTTACTCTATTCTTGCCTTTAATATCAGCAGTCAAGTAAGAGCTGTGTTGGATCCAATTTCAGCATCTAGTTAAGCAGGCCCAGGCCCATACATCATCACCATCACTTCGACCCTTATCGAACACGACGAGGTCAAAATAAATCCCGAAGATTGCGGAAGCAGTTAGAGGAGAAGGAGACTATAAAAGAGGAGGTAGAGCAGAACATAACACACACGGAAAACCCTAGAGCAAATCACTATTCTCATCGATCTCACTCTTTAACATTTAGTTTGCTTATTTCCTTGTTGCTCTCGACTCGATTATCACTTTGTACTAAATCTCATATTCAATAAAGTCCATTTTTGTCAATCGAATTCTGATTGTATCGTTGTGTTCTAAGAGCATCATTGCCCACTTCACTTGCCTTCTCCAGTTTAAACTCTTGATCACTACAAAATACTTAGTGTGGATTTTAGGATCTACATTTTGGTGCCAACTGTGGGAAATATAAACAAAAAACGCCCTTGCTAAGAACCCGATCTAGGATCTCTAAGCACGGTTATGGATCCCAACGCAACCAACGTTGAGAACTCCCGATCGAGATCGACCGATGTCAACTCCGCTGGAATCATTCGAGGGGGTGATTCGACCCCTGTCGAACAAACAAACGTCGACAAAGCCACCGACACGTTCCAAAGTCAACAAACTCCATCGGCATGGACTTCGATCACCGATAGGAGTACAATCTCAGATCGAAACCCTTCCACTAACCGCATCAGATCTCGTGTTTGGAACCATACGAAAGAGAGAACGACGTCCGAGGATCTGACCCAACTGATGAGACCAAGATCTCCGACTCACTTAAACCGAACTCGGGAAGAAGTTGACAAAATCAAGGGAATGGTGTTGACGCTCATTAATCAATCTAACGACCAAGAGATTGCCTACCGAACTGTCGCCAACCGTTTGGAGTAAACCGAGAGGGAACTTGCTGAGTACCGAACAAACCCCAGGGAAACAGTTTGAAAACACTCGGATCCATCCATGCGAACACCACTCCCGCATAACCGTGGAGCCTTAGCCTCTCCCGAGCTAACTAGCGCCCGATCGGGACACTACGCAGGGGAAAATTCATGACAGACCCCCCACAAGGAACAAACTATCGGATTCTTAATTACAACGGCCAAGATGAGGTCAAAAATGAGATGAAAGGACTCAGAAAAAAACCGATTCAAACTCAAATCAGGACCACTGAAGGACGCAAAGAACCCAAAGTCCAAATATCTCCACCGCAACATCGGGCTTGGGAAGATCGATTCTCCTTTGAAGGCGATGCATCTCAGTGAACAGGATTCATAGCGCCGCTGGATCCCATCCGAGGGTACGACCCTTTTAGATCATTGCACGAAAATCCACAGGGAGGAGATCAAAGATCCCCTAGTCAAGCAGGACAATTCAGACGGTACGTCGAAAAGAACGACGCCAAACTCAAAAGGATACATGCCATCGTACATATGGCAACGAGTTTGGCCCCCGACATCGATCAAGTTATCGAGGAAACTCGTAAAACCCCATTCACAAATCGGATAAACAGTGTAAGGCTGCACGACGTCGGTAAGATTTAAATTCCTTGAATATTCAGGTAACTCCGACCCGGAAGCTCACGTGCAAGCCTTCCGATTAGCTGTATCAAGGGCGCATCTCAATGATGAAGAAAGGGAGGCAGGCTACTGCCGCTTCTTCGCTGGAAACCTCACAGGGCCCGCCTTGGAATGGTTTGCCGGGCTCGAAGGAATTTCGATTGACGATTTCACCCAACTCGTATTGACGTTCTTAAAGCAATATTCAGTATTAATAAAAACACGAGCCACCGAAGCCGACCTGTGGTACCTCAAGCAAGCACCTTTTGAACCGTTGAGAGCCTACATAAACAAGTTCAAGGAACTCAAATCCAAAATATCAAGCCTAAAAGAAGTAGTCGCATTAGCAGCTTTGAAAAACGTTGTCTGGTTCTCTTCCAAATCCTACTTCGCAACCCTCGAAGAAGAAATCTCCGCTCTGAAGAAACAATACAACACAAGCAAAACCGAATCGACCAAAAATCCAAGCACCCCGAAGGAATAGCCTACTAAAGGACAGCAATACGCAATAAACTCATCGTAAAAAAAAAAAACAATCGACATATGACCCGAACAAGTATTGTGCCTTGCACAAACGAAAAGGACACTCGGCCGAAGAATGTCGCGCACTACTCCACATCAAGGAGGAAAACAAAGAAAACGGCGAGAACGCGGAAGAGGAAAAAGTTCCAACGACCTCGTAAACAAAAGGAAAGGCCAAAGAAAGCAGGGAAGTCGAGCATGAGTCACTAGAATCTCCCCCTCCTGCCCCAAAGAAAAGAGTTGACATGATCCTATGGGGGTCCGAACGTGAAAAACACTGAGACAAGCCGCAGAACGAATAAACATCGATGTCACGGTGAAAATACGAGGTCCAGAAGAACTCGGTAGGACTCGTTCTCCTCCTTTCAACCGAACAACCATGTCATGTCCCCGATCCTGGATTGGACCGCAGAGACAGACCATAGCACAAGGAGATACACAAGCCAGGTCGTATGACCTAAATAAAAGCATATCATGGTTCATAAACGTGGTTAAGTACATACAGGAGCTGAGTCTTAGCCAAATAAGGAAGGAAAGGGAGTAAAAGGAGCTACGCGAGTAAAAGGATAGCTGGACGAGAAGTAGGGACAGCTCGACCTAGCTCAGAGGAGCTCGGGGAAGCTCAGCCCAGTTCGGTCTAGCTACACACTCATTGGTCAGCTCACACCAGCTGAATTGTCATGTTCCCGTTCCTGGAACTTGACATAAGGCCAATATGTTCAATAGAAACAAGACTGCTTGGTTCAGATCACAAGAATTTATCGTGAACAAGCTCGATGATGTGAATGAACAGAATGGATCATGGTAAACTAAGTCTATGTCTAGAAATAGACCAAGGGACTTAGAAGGATTGAATAAGATGAAGATATCAAGATGTACGAAGTGTATTACAGCTGGGTGATGTGGGAACCAAAATTCTCCTACTGTCAATAAATCTTAAATAAGGGAACTTTAGGTAAACCCTAAGTTCCCAGAGGACCCGACTATCTGCGGAACCGCACACAAGCAATTAAGAACACGACGAGATTAAGTAAAAAGAGAATAAAAACGAGATTGAGACCAAAAGGGGTTTTATTCCGAATTCGCGTAAGAACGATACAACAAGAGTAGCCTTAGCTGCGTGAGCCGTCGGCGAGATTCCTAACCCTAGCAATCTAAGACTAAAACCCTAGTTGAGACGCAGCTCGATAACGAAAACGGAAATATTCCTAAATGCTAAGTTTGGTGGTGAAAGCTCCGAAAACTCGTCCCCTGCTTCTGTCCTCTGCCTCTTGCTTATATACTCCCTTCTTAGGCTGTTTAGTCTTTCCATTTCGCCCAGATTCGAAGTTATCGAGAATCTTCCATTAATCTCGATCTTTCCTTTTTTTCCTACGGAAATCTTCTATTTATCTTCAAACTTGCCATTTATCTTCAAATTTGTCATTTATCTTCTTTCCTATGAGTAAATCATAAAAACGTTGTCGTTAAAGTCGCGAGTTGGCTTTTATCGCGTTTTAGGACTTTCCGAGCCGTTTAGCGATAAGAAACCATTTTAAGACTTTGACGAGATCGTTTCCAGATGCGATGCCGTTTTAAAGTAAGTTTCTTGAGCTAATCATAAAGTTTGGCAATGTTTGATGTTCCGGTTAATCGTTGCCGTTTTCTACGATTCACTCGACGTTTTTATTAAAAACGCGTTTTTACGATTTCTCACGAAAAATCTCGAGTAAATCGTAGTTTAGGCAATGTTTGGTGTTTTGTTTAACCGTTGCCCTTTTATACGATTTCCCTGAGTTCTTTCGAGAAAACAAGAATTTACGGTTTTTATCGTAAAACTTGAACGATAGGAAGGATTGAGACGAAACGATAGACATTCCGACCGTGGTTTGGAACACGATCGTGCCGAAGGATGTATGCCTTGATTCGAGGACGTGGGAGATCAAGGCTCAGGATAATTAGCTCAACGTACGACAAACCGAACCGGACTGGTTCAGCTAGGGACGTCTCGTATAGCTCGCCGTACGGCGAGCTAGCTCGAGGCCACTTAGCTCACTGTACGGCTAGCTAGTTCGGCCGAACCAACTCGCGTTTTACGACGGTTACAGTTTTTCGCGGTTTTTTGCTTAACTCGGAAGATCGTGTAATCGGTGTTTGTTTCGTTCTTTCGAGATAACGATTTCTGAGTTTTCCGCGGATTTCTTTTGTTCGGAAACTTATTAGAATTTTGTAAAATGACTTCTCGGGTTTTATAAAACGATTTCTAAAGTTTTATAAAATGATTTCCTGGTTTTTATAAAACAACTTCTCGAGTTTTATAAAACGACTTCTCAAGTTTTATAAAACGTATTTAGTATTTTTTTTTACGAGAAGTTTTGGCCATTGATTCCATCGTACCGATTTTGACCCCAATAGTTAGCCCCCCAGCTCGTAAGAATCGTGGAGTACTTGCGAGCGGTTTGAGCTTGTTTGGCAAGTTTGGTAAAATTAGGCGGAACTTTAATGGCCAAAAGTCGAAAGGTGAATAATCAAAATTTTCCTTATAAGTAAATGGAATGAGTCCCAAGTTCTTTCTTCATTCATAACTTATCTTAGGCTGAAAAAGTTCACTCTCTCTACTCCTTCTTTGAATCTTCTTTTCTTTTTTGATTTTAACATGTCTTCCGGGTGAAAAGTTTCAGATCATGCTCATGCATCAATTTTTGACCTGAGTGACCTTGATGTTTCCGACGGCTGCACCCTTCCCAGGCAAATCTTCCAGCGTTCTTTCACGAGAGAGGCAGATTTCTCGGAGTATTGGTCGGCTTTAGAGGTTTCCAGTGTTCCCCCCGCTAGTTTCTGGGTGCCAAAACAGGATAAGCTTCGGAGGAGCACGGACAGTCCAAGCGCGAGTACTATTTGTTCCCTCAGGGATTTGAGGAATTCTCGTGCGATCCCCTAATCGGTACAGTTCCGTCTTCCCGTACAGGGTCAAGATGTCGAGAATCCACCTCCGGGTTATTTTATGTGCTACGAAGCCTTCTTGCTGAACTGTCAGTTATGGTTCCCTATTTCGCGAGCTACCATCGAGCTTATGGATAGATTTGGCATACCCTTCAGCCAACTTCGTCCCACCGGGTTGCAGCATCTTGTCGGGATTTTGGTACTAGGGTACAAGCGCGGAATGTCTGTCTGCACGGAATATCTTTTGGCTATGCTAACGTTCAAGCGCGCACCAGGGGGTGGCTTTTACCTAACCCCTCGGCGGGATATAACAATCATTGGAGGGCTTACCTCGAATGATCATGAGTGGAACGATTGGTTTTTCTATGTCAAAATTGATAGCGCGTCGGTGGAAGAAAGTTGCATCCCTTCGTTCATGACCAAATGGGCAACGAAAGGTATTTCATTTGAGTGATATATATATCCACATATTTTATGCCGTATTTTGACAGTTGCATATGCGATTTGCGTTCTGTAGTGTTTAAACCCCACAAACCTTTACTCGGATATTTCAAGAAAGTTATGAATCTTCTTCGTGGCGGTCCGCTTCATTGGGGATACTTTTCTCCGACAAGGGTTCGTCGTATTGTTGCCTATTATTCATCCGGTTTTTCTTAGGGCGGTCATGTTGAGGCCGATGGTGTGGAAGAGAGGGAGAGGTCTAGATCTCCGCAGGGAGGAGAAGTTCCAATTAACCAAGGTCGAATGTTTGGTGACGACGTCGACATCGATGATCTCATTGACTTCTCGGCTCCCACCTCTGAATTTGACCCGGCTGAGAGATCGTCCGGGGCTCCGGCTGATATGCCGTTTGCGAAGGCGTCGAGGCTCTTTAACAAGGTCTGTTTGTTTTACCTTGATCTCGTACTTGCCTCATGTGCGATTGTCTTTCTTTCTTTCTCTCCTTTTTTTGAGGAAATATTTCCCTTGTTTTGCAGGGTCTTCGCTTTATGAACGAAGCGGTGAGCGCGAGTAATGCGGCGGTTTGCAAGGCTGAATCTAGGGCTGCAGTGGCAGAGATGGAGGCCGCTCGTCTCAAGGAAGAGATCGGAGCTAGTTTTTCTCGTGCCCAAGATTTAGCCAGGAAGGAGGCCACTCGCGTGAGGGAGGAATATGACGCCGACTCTCGTCGTGGTCTCGAGCTTTCTGACAAGATGGTTCGCCATGCCTGTAGAGCGGGCAAGAGAGAAGTTGCCGCGGAGATGATGGCCCGCCGTGAACAGTTCGTGCCTCTTTACGCGGAGTTTGAGGATGCGCAATCGGCAAATGGCGACTATCGCGAATGTCGGGGCGTTGTTGGCGGTTTGCATCTTACCCAGCATCTGGACTACTCGTACGAGTCGGTGTCTGTGAAAACAAAGAGTGTGATTGGCTAGAAAAGAGAGACAGAAGGCCGAGTTTGTTAACCCTGGGGCGCATATGTGGGATCAGTGGAACCCTATCGTGGTGTCGCCGGATTCAGTTGAAATCGGTCTTGAGATTCCGGACGCGAGTGGCAAACTCGATCAACCGTAGTTTTGATACTAATGTTTGCCAGAGCTCGGCGTCCGTGTTTGATGATTTCGATGTATGATGTTATTGTTTTCTGATTTTGCTGTTTTTTCGGGACTGGCCGTTGGTGGCTTTGAATCCCTGCCGCTGGGCGGCGTGTATTCGTAATTTTTTTAATGAAAATATTTTCTAAGTATGAAATCTGTGTTTTAGATGTAGAGGGAAGAATACGAGTTGTCGTCTCGCATCTAACTCTTGGTGTAGATTGTCCGGTTCGTTTACTTGGAATGTTTCGATTTTCGCGAGTGTTTAGATGTGGACGAATAGACATGCCTTTAGGATCTCGATTCATGCCTTGAGACGTTAGAGACCAGTGTGCTGGGTTTAGAGCAAGACCAAGGTTTACTTTCGGATTGAGGCTATGCGATGACTAGTCTTTCCATTTCGCCCAGATTAGAGTTTATCGAGAATCTTCCATTTATCTCGATCTTTCCTTTTTTCCCGCGGAAATCTTCTATTTATCTTCAAACTTGCCATTTATCTTCGAATTTGACATTTATCTTCTTTCCTATGAGTAAATCATCAAAACGTCGTCGTATCTTTGGGTTATATTTCGTTAAAGTCGCGAGTGGGCTTTTATCGCGTTTTAGGACTTTCCGAGCCGTTTAGCGATAAGAAACCGTTTTACGACTTTAGACGAGATCGTTTCCTGATGCGATGCCGTTTTTAAGTAGGTTTCTCGGGTTAATCGTAAAGTTTGGCAATGTTCGATGTTCCGGTTAATCGTTGCCATTTTCTACGATTCACTCGACGATTTTATTAAAAAATTGTTTTTTACGATTTCTCACGAAAAATCTCGAGTAAATCGTATAGTTTAGGCAATGTTCGGTGTTTTGTTTAACTGTTGCCGTTTTATACGATTTCCTTGAGTTCTTTCGAGAAAACAAGACTTTACGGTTTTTATCGTAAAACTCGAACGATATGACGGATTGAGACGAAACGATAGACATTCCGACCGTGGTTTGGAACACGATCGTGCCAAAGAACGTATGCCTTGATTCGAGGACATGGGAGATCGAGGCTCGGGATAATTAGCTCAATGTACGATGAACCGAACCGGACCGGTTCAGCTCGCTGTACGGCGAGCTAACTCTGGTCGAGATAGCTCGCCGTACGGCGAGCTAACTCTGGTCGAGATAGCTCGTGTCGAGATAGCTCGCCGTACGGCGAACTAGCTCGAGGCCACTTAGCTCGCCGTACGGCGAACTAGCTCGAGGCCACTTAGCTCGCCGTACGGCGAGCTAGTTCAGCCGAACCAGCTCGCGTTTTAGGACGGTTACGGTTTTTCGCGGTTTTGAGCTTAACTCGGAAGATCGTGTAATCAGTGTTTGTTTCGTTCTTTCGAGATAAAGATTTCCGAGTTTTCCGCGGATTTCCTTTGTTCGGAAACTTATTAGAATTTTATAAAACGACTTCTCGGGTTTTATAGAACTATTTCTCGATTTTTATAAAATGATTTCCCGGTTTTTATAAAACGAATTCTCGAGTTTTATAAAACAAATTCTCGAGTTTTATAAAACGACTTCTCAAGTTTTATAAACATTTTAGTATTTTTTTACGGGAAGTTTTGGCCATTGATTATGTCGTATCGATTTTGACCCCAACGGGTGATGCGAGCAAGAAGCTCAACCAGCTGGACAGAGCTTAGTTGGAGCTCAAGTATAGAGTGTGCCAGCTCCCTGAGCTGGATGGACTAGCTCACTCAGATGGGCCAGCTGGGGATCAGCTCAACTCGGCTGGACAGAGTGTTCAAGTCTTGCGTTGTTGGGCTGGGTCTAGATAGTGACCAGGCCATGTGGGTGACCCATGTGTACCAATGGGCCACTAGTCTCTTGTGGTTGAACCATGGGCATGGACAATCACTTGGAGCTTGTTTTGGACATGTCCATGAGTGTTTTCTAAAGCCCAGGACGTCTGGTAACTGCCATAGGTGAACAGGTGTGATATGTACCATTGATTAAATCAATGGACAGAAAAGATACCAAAGGGATGCAATGGTTAAGAAGTATCCACCCCTTCTTCTATATAATGAAGGAAAGTTCGTGCCTTTGCAGGCACACCAGAGATTCTTTTTTATTCCTGAAACACAAAGAAAAATAGAGAAAACTGAGAGATGGTCGGATTCAACAATCCAAGACGTAGATGCATTCAAAGGTAGCAAAGATGCCGTTTTTAGGGCAATGAAGAAGGGAGTTGAGAACGACCCTCTTATGAGTTTTGATTATTTTTTGGAACGCCCTAGGCTTCCTCTACATCCATATAATACACGCAAATATCCAGGAGAGGATATGGAGAGCCGGAATGCACTTCCAATGGTTGAGACAGCCTTGAAAGCAGATGTGTGTAGAAAGGCAGTTTCATGGGTACTAAACGGGGAAGAGATGCACGACCCTTGGGTGGTGTTTAATCATGGATTAACACATCCCAGGCTTTCTATGTGTCTTGGGAGCACACGAAAATATCTAGGAGAGACAATATAAAGCCGTACTTCACTCTCAAAGGCATGAACAGCCTTGAAGGCAATGCAGTGTAGAAAACAGTTTCATGGGAGTTCCATGGAAGGAAAGGTATGAACGACCTTTGATGGAGTTTTATCATTAAATATCATGTCCTAGGCTTCCTCTACAATCATACAATACACTCAAATGGCCAGAGAAGAAGAGAGATGACCAGAGTTCACTCTCAAAGGCCAGGGCAGCCTTATAAGAGGTATATGGTGGGGATTAAGCAACAACAAAGTATGGATCGATTTAGGAAAGGCAAGGCCAACTGGAGAGGATCCCAGAGGCAAGGAGAAGGAAGTGAAAAGGGGGCTTTAATACTCCAGGAAACACGTTCAAGGTAGAGGGTATGGCCATAGAACTGATACACTAAAATTGGATCTTTGTCTAATGTCAAGTTAACAGTGTAATTGTAATATATTTAGATTCAATTCCAGAGGACCAGCCTACACTTTATCTTTATGGGATCAAAATATAGCTAAAACAAGAGGGGTTTTAAGGTAAAAGAAATAACTTAAAAGACAAGTAACAAACGAAGGTTGTTTTCCAGAGGGTAAAGGCGCTAGTCTAGGGTTTCCTAACGGGATTGGAGTTCGCAAGCCGAGCTACTATTCAAGTTCAATATGCACAAGTCTAAACTCGGATCACTCTGTTTGAATCAACCCACTGTCGTGGCATTGAATACCTTTGCAGACTTGCTTGATACCTAAACTGTCGTTTGGAACAAGACAAGACAGCAAGCTTTAGAGATCAAGTCCGATAAGTTCACAGAACACCCTAGTATCTACTCTCGCTGACTAGGGATGTTAAGCTCATTCAATTCGTATCAGATTTTCAATCAACGGTTAGCTAAATCAATTAATCTTGGTTCATGCAACAAGTGATCAATTCGATGCAAGCATTAAGGTAAGAATATGAATGTAGACAATCTTAAGTTAACTTATCTAAGCTCAGCCAATGAAACCTAACCCTAGAACCCTAAACTAACTTGGTGACTACTCAGACATAACACAAGAACAGAGCATGAATTCTGAATAATACTGCATGTAAAATAAATATGAAATAAGAGGGTTCAGGATGATCTTCTCAAGGAGATAGATGAAGCCGTATCCCTTACAAGTAGCAATTGCTCAAATCAAGCTCTCAAGTCTTTCTTGCGTAAAAACTAAGGTAAAAAGCCTAGAAAAAATAAGAGAAGAATATATAGTAAGCCACAGGCGGCAGAAGAGACAGATAGGGAAAACTAGGGCAAATCCCGAGATAAAATCTATATTTCCTAGATCGTCGGGGAACAGCTTGACAAACTGTTCTGATCACAAGGGAACATCTTGCCAGACTGTTCACATCAAGAAAATCTTCAAAACAGATTCCTTTCTACTCTTTTCTTTCCACACGATCATTCTCTTCATCTCTGGAACTCTTCAACCTGTATTGACTAAAAACAACTGGAAATACTCGATAAAACCATTAAAACCATTAGTAGAGAGTACCTATTCTATGTTAAAAACACAATATATCAACTCCCCCAGACTTAGACCCTTGTTTGTCCTCAAACAAGCCAAGTATCCAAAACAGGGAGAGTAGTTTGAAAGAGTGGGAACTCGCTCATTTTCAGCAACCATACATTAACCACGAATCTCTGAACCATATAAGCAGATCGACTAAGACAGCACATCCTTCTCCATGAACCCCACTGACAAGCTGTTCAAGCGATTCCATACTCTGTATCTCAGACCTGCAAAAGTTACCCCTTCCAGACAGAACTCCTTACGTTCATTAAGAGTAGCGTGAGCTTCTCATTGTAGGCATTAATTAAGGGAAAAACGGTCTAGGTATGAAACAGGTCTTTTTAGTGTTTAAGTGAGGCTAATCAGTGTTTAGGGGTTACCAACTTTTGAAGAGCGTACAGGATATCGCGCAAAATTGCAAAAGAGGATAGATCCATTGATGTCCACAGCCCCCTACTTGTTTTTGCCTGCTCTTCCTCTTGCACAGTTGATCCGATCAAACGTCTGTTCTTCTTGTGGAACAGTCGATCATCTGCGTGGTTTTTATCTCTTCAACTTTTTGCACACTCTCATTTACTCGAATTTACCAGTGGCTTCTATCTATCTTGGAATCTTCTCCTCCTCCATCACCTTATTTGGATGAAAATAGATTGAAATATATATATTTTTTTATTTTTTTTATTTTTTTTTTTATTTAAAGAACACTGGTGATGGTGACGAGGAAGGAGGTAACATTGGTGATTTTGACGTGCCACTGGTGTTCTTGACTTCATACTTATTCTTGATTCTTTCTGCCTTTCCTTCTCGTACTGTATCACGGCAGAGCAGTTGCGCCTGGTTCCGCCTGTTCTCTCACAGAACACTCTGTAGCATTAACGAGTAAGAGACTGTGTCGATCCTTTCCTCTCCGGCCCTTTTGCACATATCTGCACATAAGATACTGAAAAGCAAATGCATGAGGGTGGAATAAAGGCTTAGGGGTTTCAAGGTGGGTACTAGCTAAAGATGAGCTAGCCACTCAGGATCAGCAAGATGGGTAAAAAGAATAAGAAGTCCTGAGTGTTAATCACGTTAAACCCTAATCTAATGCCCACAACAAGAAGAATTATAGTCAAGATTAAGTTTAAGTTAGATGGAGTTAAGTCCTTTCAGAGTAACCTCGACAAGCTGAAAGCTTCTGGAGAACAGGTTGATGTAAAGTCAGGGTGTTCTGGATCTGCATGTGTGTCTGTTGCCTTCAGCTAAGGTCACTGAATAAGATGAATTAAAGCACGAGGGTGGTTAATAAAACATCATAAAACAAGGTCCTGATTCCCACAAAGTTTGGACTGACTCGATTAAAAAATCAAACTGACTCAAAGCAACCTCAAAGCAAAATAAGAAACAAAGCAAACGATTAGTAGCTGATACTCGCCTCCCCCAGACTTACTTCTCACCATCCCTGGGGAGGAAATAAATCGAAGGAAGGCCAAAATAAAAATAAAAAGAGTCTAGATGGATAAGACAATAGTGATAGAGCTAGTCAGTTTCATCGCTGTCGGATTGGCCGGGGTAGCGCCTGTTCCGATGACGAGGTGTAGCAAATGGGGTCTCGTCCCCTCCAACCGTTGTGCCTGCGGGTTCTTTTCCGGGGCGATGAGTGGCCGCTGCAGTTGCTCCATGCTGAGGCACAGATGTTGTAGGTGCTCCCATACAACCGCCAGAAGTTTGAGAACACGCTTCAGAAGGCTGTTGTTCTTGCGCTGTGAGTCGACCATCCACCTGCGGTAAGCAACATCATCTGCATCGTCTGCAAGTGGACCCAGGTCATCAGAGGTGGCACCGTCTCCAGTGGAACCAACGAACTCCACGTCCTCCTTAGGCGTCTGCGGAATAGGCGATCTCGGATCAGGGCACAAGTGGTGGGGATCGGGGTCGAAAAAGATGTTCTGCACATCGCTGAGTGAAGTGATGTCCTGGTTGGGGAGCTTGCAGTAGAGGATGCTCCCGTTTCGACCCAAGAAGCTATAGGTGGTCTCATCACGCATGATCTGGCAGTTGACTAAGTAGGATGTGTCGATGAAGGCTGGGTCTCATTGCATGTATACTTGGTGAGATCAATCCCCAGGTGATGAAAAATCGGAGTAAGCAAACTACCAGAACGATCCTTTTTAAGGGTCCCTTTTCGCACCCTTGCCTTCTTGTCCTCGAACATCTGAACAAGCACGTAACTCGGGCTGGTCGTCATTGTGGCAGTCGGAATACCCACGTTAGCATCGCGAAGCTCATCAGCAACACCGGCAAACAGCATATGTAGTTCCCCTCGGTGCACCTTAGAAGTCTGGTCCTTAGTGAAAAGCAAGTTACTCAGGACCTTGGCAGTGATGCGCAAGACAGGATTACGGATGTGAGACTGACTAGCTATTCGCGACTTGAATTCCCCCATCGCAATGAACTTCCAAAACGCCTGCTCTGGTGGGAACTTCTTGGGAAAAGAAATGCCCGTGTACTCCTCGGACATGTCAAAAAGCTCTCCAATTGTGGCCAAAGAGACTGACCGCTTAACGCCTTCAACGAAGAAAGTGAAGTAGGCTTCTTCGAAACAGGGATATTCAGGCGTAGAGAAGGTGAGCGTTGCGGTTGCTAGCACTTGTCGCACCAGATCAGGGTAGAGGTGGTGAGAGACAAAGCAGAGATCGGCTATTCCTTAGGCATGTAAGGCCGCGTGCAAATCTTCTTGGAGATCAAGTGCTTGCAAGTCCATGGGCGTTGACAAAACGCGTTGGAAGGATGGGGATGCGGAGAAGGTTATTATACCGGCGAGAAGCGCCAATATCCCACCGTTCTTCAGAAGATTTTGGAATATGAGGATCAGAGAGAGAGATCTCGGTGTTCTCAATGCGTGGCCACGGGTAGGTGGGGGGAATCATGTCATCAGCCGGGTCGTCACGGAGTGTCCGAGGTGGTGGCCTTGCACTCGCTTTGGCTCGTCGTGGAGGCATCTGCAGGAACAGTTGAACGAAAAAGTTAGCACAATCCGAATGGGATAAATAGGAGGAGGTAGGAATGTCGTTTTGCAGCGTGTTCCTCTACCGAACTTCTCCTAGTATCCCACAAGATACAAAACAGAGGAAATAACCGAGATGATGAAATCGAAAGCAAAAAATTCAATCGGGTGTTCCTCAAAACTTAACTATCCGATAGTTCCAAACGGTTGCATCCAATCACTACTCATAATTCTAAACGATCCTACAGCAAGAGGAATGGTCGATTTTTTTTCAAGATGAACATCCGAAAAAATTTCAATCTATCAAAGCAAAGGAAGAAGATGAGAGTTGATTGGGGCCGAGAATCACAAAGTGATGTCGCCTCTTTACCTTTCAAGAAGGGAGAGAAACCTGCAAAAACTTCAAGAGAGAGGTAATTCCACAGGCAAGAATCCGGAAATTTTAAACAAGAATTGAGAATTGAGAAGTAGGAAATTTCTAGGGTTCTTGGTTGTAGGAGGCGGAAATGAAGAGGAAGGAGGAGAGGGGAGAGTGGTTCTTAAATAGAACCGACATCATGGGCCACTCCCTAAAGATTAGGGTTTTTCGCCCCCACTCCTCCATTACCTTATTTAAAATTTTTTTTTTTTATTCCCGCGAGACTTACCTGAGCAGAACAGCTGCTCCGCGAGTGGAACAACTGTGCGTCTGGAAGTAGCTCAGGCTTTTCTGATTTTATTCTGCAAAAACTTGAAAGAAAGCCAAAAACTGAAGAAAAAAAAAAGAAAGTATGTACACGTACCAGTGGGTTGCCTCCCACCAAGCGCTTGGTTTAAGTCGTTAGCTTGACTTGGTTAGCTTGTTAGGCTAGAGCAGGATCGCTGAGAGGAATTTCTTCACCCTCTGCGATGGTTGTCTCAGCAAGATAAGGTTTGAGACGTTGACCATTGACAACAAATTCGTCGCCTTTTGTGTCCAATAGCACAATAGCTCCATAAGGGCGAACCTCCTCGATGGTGAATGGACCGGACCATCTTGATCGTAGCTTACCAGGGAACAGTTTCAATCGGGAATTGAAAAGGAGCACCTGATCCTTTGGTTGAAAATCCCTTCTGATGATCCGCTTATCATGATAGGCCTTTGTACGCTCTGTTGGGGTCAAAATCGGTACGACGGAATCAATAGCCAAAATTCCCCGCAAACGCGTAAACGCAGCAGTTTTATGAATCTCGAGAGATTGTTTTATAAGAACTCGAAGATCGTTTTATAAGACTCGAGTGATCGTTTTATAAAACTCGAGAGATCGTTTTATAAAACTCGAGAGATCGTTTTATAAAACTCGAGAGAT
>CAKOAT010235155.1:13657-39145 GCA_932364175.1 Eruca vesicaria subsp. sativa | reverse complement strand
ATTAATCACACTATAAACTTACTTATATGTATGGTAAACCTATTTTCATGGTAGATGGGCATCATTTTTAATTTTTTAATAAGTACTTTATTTAAACTTCATATACCATTTATTAAGTATACTAACCCCTATAAAAACTCTATTTTCTAGAGAAATGAAAACATCTAAGGTCTTAAACCTCTTTAATGTTCATTCTATGCAGTGCATGATGTAGCTATGCAATAAAACAAAAATTTCATTTTTTCTTATTTTTCTTGAAATATGTGGGATAACCCCTACGAAAATACTGAATTTTCTCATATATGCTATCGATAATATTTAATCACTTTAGTGTTATTTAATAATAATTAATCACACTATAAACTTACTTATATGTATGGTAAACCTATTTTCATGGTAGATGGGCATCATTTTTAATTTTTTAATAAGTACTTTATTTAAACTTCATATACCATTTATTAAGTATAATAACCCCTATAAAAACTCTATTTTCTAGAGAAATGAAAACATCTAAGGTCTTAAACCTCTTGAATATTCATACTATGTCAGTGCATGATGTAGCTATGCAATAAAACAAAAATTTCATTTTTTCTTATTTTTATTTGGAATATGTGGGCTTACCCCTACGAAAATACTGCATTTTCTGATAAATGTTATCTATAATATTTAATCTCTTTAGAGTTATTTACAAATAACTAATCACACCAAAACGTATTTATATGTATGGTAAACTTATTTTCATGGTAGATGGCATCATTTCTAATTTTTTATAAAGTAATTTATTTAAACTTCATATATCATCTATTAAGTAGACTAAACCCTATAAAAACTCTATTTTCTAGAGAAATGAAAAAATCTAATGTCTTAAACCTCTTTAATATTCATACTATGTCAGTGCATGATGTAGCTATGCAATAAAACAAAATTTTCATTTTTTCTTATTTTTCTTGAAATATGTGGGCTAACCCCTACGAAAATACTGAATTTTCTGATATATGCTATCAATAATATTTAATATCTTTAGTGTTATTTACAAATAATTAATCACACTATAAACTTACTTATATGTATGGTAAACCTATTTTCATGGTAGATGGGCATCATTTTTAATTTTTTAATAAGTACTTTATTTAAACTTCATATACCATTATTAAGTATACTAACCCTTATAAAAATTCTATTTTCTAGAGAAATGAAAACATCTAAGGTCTTAAACCTCTTTAATATTCATACTATGTCAGTGCATGATGTAGCTATGCAATAAAACAAAAATTTCATTTTTTCTTATTTTTCTTGAAATATGTGGGCTAACCCCTACGAAAATATTGAATTTTCTGATAAATGCTATCTATAATATTTAATCTCTTTATTGTTATTTACAAATAATTAATCACACTAAAAACTTACTTATATATATGGTAAACCTATTTTCATGCTAGATGGGCATCATTTCTAATTTTTTATTAAGTACTTTATTTAAACTTCAGGTAACACCTAATAAGTATACTAACCCTTATAAAATCTCTATTTTCTAAAGAAATGAAAACATCTAAGGTCTTAAACCTCTTTAATATTCATACTATGTCAGTGCATGATGTAGCTATGCAATAAAACAAAATTTTCATTTTTTCTTATTTTTCTTGAAATATGTGGGCTAACCCCTACGAAAATACTGAATTTTCAGATAAATGCAATGTATAATATTTAATCTCTTTAGTATTATTTACAAATAATTAATCACACTATAAACTTACTTATATGTATGGTAAACCTATTTTCATGGTAGATGGGCATCATTTTTAATTTTTTAATAAGTACTTTATTTAAACTTCATATACCATCAATTAAGTTGACTAACCCCTATAAAAACAATATTTTCTAGAGAAAGTAAAACATCTAAGGTCTTAAACCTCTTTAATATTCATACTATGTCAGTGCATGATGTAGCTATGCAATAAAACAAAAATTTCATTTTTTTCTTATTTTTCTTGAAATATGTGGGCTAACCCCAACGAAAATACTGAATTTTCTGATATATGCTATCTATAATATTTAATATCTTTAGTGTTATTTACAAATAATTAAACACACTATAAACTTACTTATATGTACGGTAAACCTATTTTCATGGTAGATGGACATCATTTTTAATTTTTTAATAAGTATTTTATTTAAACTTCATATCCCATTTATTAAGTATACTAACCCCTATAAAAACTCTATTTTCTAGAGAAATGAAAACATCTAAGGTCTTAAACCTCTTTAATATTCATACTATGTCAGTGCATGATGTAGCTATGCATAAAAACAAAAATTTCATATTTTCTTATTTTTCTTGAAATATGTGGGATAACCCCTACGAAAATACTGAATTTTCTGATAAATGTTATTTGTAAAATTTAATCTCTTTAGTGTTATCTACAACTAACTAATCACACCAAAACTTATTTATATGTATGGTAAACTTATTTTCAGGTAGATGGGGATCATTTCTAATTTTTTATAAAGTAATTTATTTAAACTTCATATACCATCTATTAAGTAGACTAACCCCTATAAAAACTCTATTTTCTAGAAAAAGTAAAACATCTAAGGTCTTAAACCTCTTTTATATTCATACTATGTCAGTGCATGATGAAGCATGAAAATAGGTTTCATGGTAAACCTATTTTCATAGTAGATGGGCATCATTTTTAATTTTTTAGTAAGTAATTTACTTAAACTTCATATAACACCTAATAGTGGAATATCCCCTATAAAAACTCTTTTTTTCTAGAGAAAGTAAAACATCTAAGGTCTTAAACCTCTTTTATATTCATACTATGTCAGTGCATGATGTAGCTATGCAATAAAACAAAAATTTCATTTTTTCTTATTTTTCTTGAAATATGTGGGCTAACCCCTACGAAAATACTAAATTTTCTGATAAATGCTATCTATAATATTTAATCTCTTTAGTGTTATTTACAAATAATTAATCACACTATAAACTTACTTATATGTATGGTAAACATATTTTCATGGTAGATGGGCATCATTTTTAATTTTTTAATAAGTACTTTATTTAAACTTCATATACCATTTATTAAGTATACTAACCCCTATAAAAACTCTATTTTCTAGAGTCTAAGGTCTTAAACCTCCTTAATATTCATACTATGTCAGTGCATGATGTAGCTATGCAATAAAACAAAATTTTCATTTTTTCTTATTTTTCTTGAAATATGTGGGCTAACCCCTACGAAAATACTGAATTTTCTGATAAATGTTATCTATAATATTTAATCTCTTTAGTGTTATTTACAAATAATTAATCACACTATAAACTTACTTATATGTATGGNTAATATTTAATCTCTTTAGTGTTATTTACAAATAATTAATCACACTATAAACTTACTTATATGTATGGTAAACCTATTTTGCATGGTAGATGGGCATCATTTTTAATTTTTTAATAAGTACATTATTTAAACTTCATATACCATTTATTAAGTATACTAACCCCTATAAAAACTCTATTTTCTAGAGAAATGAAAACATTTAAGGTCTTAAACCTCTTTAATATTCATACTATGTCAGTGCATGATGTAGCATGAAAATAGGTTTCATGGTAAACCTATTTTCATGGTAGATGGGCATCATTTTTAATTTTTTAATAAGTATTTTATTTAAACTTCATATACCATTTATTAAGTATATTAACCCCTATAAAAACTCTATTTTCTAGAGAAATGAAAACATCTAAGGTCTTAAACCTCGGTCTTAAACCTCTTTAATATTCATTCTATGTCAGTTCATGATGTAGCTATGCAATAAGACAAAAATTTCATTTTTTCTTATTTTCTTGAAATATGTAGGCTAACCCCTACGAAAATACTGAATTTTCTAAAATATGCTATCTAGAATATTTAATCTCTTTAGTGTTATTTACAAATAATTAATCACACTATAAACTTACTTATATGTATGGTAAACCTATTTTCATGGTAGATGGGCATCATTTTTAATTTTTTAATAAGTATTTTATTTAAACTTCATATACCATTTATTAAGTATACTAACCCCTATAAAAACTCTATTTTCTAGAGAAATGAAAACATCTAAGGTCTTAAACCTCTTTAATATTCATTCTATGTTAGTGCATGATGTAGCTATGCAATAAAACAAAATTTTCATTTTTTCTTATTTTTCTTGAAATATGTGGGCTAACCCCTACGAAAATACTGAATTTTCTGATATATGCTATCTATAATATTTAATCTCTTTAGTGTTATTTAAAAATAATTAATCACACTATAAACTTACTTATATGTATGGTAAACCTATTTTCATGGTAGATGGGCATCTTTTTCAATTTTTTAATAAGTACTTTATTTAAACTTCATATACCATTTATTAAGCATACTAACCCCTATAAAAACTCTATTTTCTAGAGAAAGGAAAACATCTAAGGTCTTAAACTTCTTTAATATGAAATTTTTGATTAAGTAATTTACTTAAACTTCATATAACACCTAATAAGTAGAATAGCCCCTATAAAAACTCTATTTTCTAGAGAAATGAAAACATCTAAGGTCTTAAACCTCTTTAATATTCATACTATGTCAGTGCATGATGTAGCTATGCATTAAAACAAAAATTTCATATTTTCTTATTTTTCTTGAAATATGTGGGCTAACCCCTACGAAAATACTGAATTTTCTGATATATGCTATCTATAATATTTAATCTCTTTAGTGTTATTTACAAATAATTAATCACACTATAAACTTACTTATATGTATGGTAAACCTATTTTCATGATAGATGAGCATCATTTTTAATTTTTTAATAAGTACTTTATTTAAACTTCATATACCATTTATTAAGTATACTAACCCTTATAAAATCTCTATTTTCTAAAGAAATGGAAACATCTAAGGTCTTAAACCTCTTTAATATTCATACTATGTCAATGCATGATGTAGCTATGCAATAAAACAAAAATTTCATTTTTTCTTATTTTTATTGAAATATGTGGGCTTACCCCGATGAAAATACTGAATTTTCTGATAAATGCTATTTGTAATATTTAATCTCTTTAGTGTTATTTACAATTAACTAATCACACCAAAACGTATTTATATGTATGGTAAACTTATTTTCATGGTAGATGGGCATCATTTCTAATTTTTTATAAAGTAATTTATTTAAACTTCATATACCATCTATTAAGTAGACTAACCCCTATAAAAACTCTATTTTCTAGAGAAAGTAAAACATTTAAGGTCTTAAACCTCTTTAATATTCATACTATGTCAGTGCATGATGTAGCTATGCAATAAAACAAAAATTTCATTTTTTCTTATTTTCTTGAAATATGTGGGCTAACTACAAAAATATCGAGTTCTTCAGAAAATCTTATATACATAAGGTTAGGCTCTTTCTTGATTTTAAAAAATACCTAATCGCATTATACATTTATATTAATGTATGTTAAACTTATTTTCATGGTATATAGGCATCGTTTCAAATATTTAAATGAGTAATTTAATAAAAATTTATATTCCACCAAAATCAATGAACTAAACCCTCTTAAATCTCTATTTTCTAGAGTAATTTGGACAACTAAGGTATCAAAACTCTTTTATATTCATCATATATCATTTATGGATGTAGCTATGCATAAATACAAAAATCCATATTTTTCTAGTTTATCTTGAAATATGTGGGTTAACCCCTACGAAAAGATATAATTAAAAAAAAATAGGATAATCACGTGTACTTTGTATGGAAGTTCGCATTTCTCCCGTTTATAGATTGGATCAACAAGCTGACCAAATAATTATGATTGTTAAGAAAAAATATTAGTACACTTTTACATTTTGATTTCCACAAAATACTGATTTGTTTTTTCTGTGAATACTAATTCGTATTTGTATGCGCCAAGTTGATGATTCATAGATTGGTCTAAATTCTAGTGGGTTGAAACCATTATGGATAAGCAGTGGCTGTAACTATTAGTGATTGTTTTTCTCCAAATGCATAGACCTGGTTTACAGGTTAGACGCACGAGCATACGACTTGTTAACCTAATCTCTTTTGTTTACTTCATAGTGGTGAACATGGCCATCAAACATGGGCTTTGATTAATTCACAGATCTACAGCCCAAAAGGCTTAGTAATTGGAACATTGGTACACTTGTGGTTGGATTTTGTGAACTTATATGGTTTTGAGAGCACCCGCAACAAGGGGTTTTCAGGAGAAATTCTTAGGGAAATATTAATTTTATAATTAGTAGATCCCATGAGCAGTTAATGATTATATCTTTAAAATCTTTATGTAAGGATTGATCCTTACACTATTTGCGGGTTCCACTGCCCACGTGGCGGACCGTGAATGGTCAGTTTTTTTAAAAAAAAAAAAAATCTAAAATATTCTTATATAATTCGAAATGCCCATTTTTATTTTTCCCTAAGGATCCCTTGTTGCAGGTGCTTTGTTGCAGGTGCTCTGATGATTGTCAGACTTACTGTATTATATACCTCGCTCTGAGAGGCTGAGACTATTACAGAATTTACTATTTCGATATCAAGTTACGTGCATGGTTTTACATATGCTTGACTCTTGCTTGGTAATGATTTCTTCCTTTTGTTTCCTTGTTTCACAAGTTTTTAGTTTAGCTGAGTGATGAATGTAGTGAGTATAATGTTGCTTGCTTGTAGGGGCTTCTTTGTATTCTGATTCTATTACAGAATTTACTACTCGATTGAGAAATTCATTTGGGCGTGGTCAAGATTTGAATAAAGCTGTTTCTATACCATTTAAAAAGTTTTAAAAATTGTCCATTATAGCATGAGGACAATATGCCTGATGGAATCGAACTTACTAATCAAAAGAACATAAAATGGGACCCCTCTTTGCACAAAAGAAGATTCAAGAAAAAGAAGTCTCAAGAAAATAGCTCTCAAAACCCAAAATCATTTAATTACGCAGTACTCTATTGTCTATTCAATAAATATAAACCAACTCTATCATCCGATTTGTCGAGATTTTTGGGTATTGATTCGTTACAAGTGAATGTTTATATGCCAAGTCATAATTAAGATAATCGAGTTTTAAGCTTATCTTGGTTTGCATTATTCCTTCTAGACATATCCAGACATCTCTTGGACCGACCCAAATATACGAACCTAATCACTCTTAATATATAAAATAAATTAAAATAAAACACTATGAATATACGATAAAATCAAAAACAAAACCATTTGAAAACAATCCCAAAGAACACCATAAAGAATAAAAGTATGAGAATACTCTTTCTCTTCTTCTTCTTCTTCCTCTTCTTCCACTCATCCTCCTCTTCAAGAACTTCATCAGAATCTCGCATCTTCATCTACGGTGGATGTTCACCGGAAAAATACACACCAAACACTCCTTTCGAGTCAAACCGAGACACTTTCCTCTCCTCCGTCGTTACTTCCTCCTCAGACGCCTCCTTCAACAGCTTCGCCGTCGGGAACGACTCTTCTTCCTCCTCCTCCTCCTCCGCCGCTATCTTCGGCCTTTATCAATGCCGTGACGATCTTACATCCTCTGACTGCTCAAAATGTATTCAAAACTCCGTGGACCAAATCACACTCCTTTGTTCTTACTCTTACGGTGCTTCTCTTCAGCTCCAA
The DNA here is from genome assembly GCA_932364175.1 of Eruca vesicaria subsp. sativa. Lineage (NCBI taxonomy): Eukaryota > Viridiplantae > Streptophyta > Magnoliopsida > Brassicales > Brassicaceae > Eruca > Eruca vesicaria. The sequence goes on along the minus strand of CAKOAT010235155.1, from coordinate 31,480 downwards.
GGCTGCTTCTTGCGTTACGAGACCTATGATTTTCTCGGGAAACAAGACACGAGTCTTAGGTACAAGAAGTGTAGTTCCAAGAGCGTTGAGAATGATTATGACTTCTTTAAACGGAGAGATGATGTGTTGTCGGATCTTGAGTCTACTCAACTAGGTTACAAAGTTAGCCGGTCCGGTTTTGTTGAAGGTTATGCTCAGTGTGTTGGTGACTTGAGTCCTAGTGACTGTACGGCTTGTCTTGCGGAAGCTGTTGGGAAGTTAAAGAATCTTTGTGGCTCGGCGGTTGCAGCTGAGGTTTACTTGGCTCAGTGCTATGCTCATTATTGGGGTTCTGGTTACTACGACTTCTCTCCAGGTCGGTCCATAAATTCAAATTCTTCATTTCAGATAAAATTAGTATTGCTTTAGTTACATAACATTTTTAGTTGTTTACAACTCATACATGACATAGTCATACACACTAATCTAAACATGGATTATAACAGTGTCAATTTATGCATGCATGCATGACATATTAAAAGTTATATTTTGAGTTGTTTTTTTTTCGGTAAACAAGTTATATATTGAGTTCATTAGTTATCTTTCATGAACTTTACTTAGTGCCGTGATTTAGAATTTAAACTTGTAATAAATTTAATAGATATTGTTTGAGGAGAATTTGACCTAGTTTAGAAATCCGCCGCTCGCAATTGAGAATCACGAGTCTAGTTTCTTGGTTGCACGAGAAAGCTGAAGAAACCATAAACTTTCTTTTCTTTCTTTATCCCGGAAGACACCATTAAGTATTGAATAAAATAAAATTCATCTTTTGAATTATTCGTTGGAAAATTCGAGCATCATGATTATAATATGATTGGTCAGAAAAGAATGTTGTTTGCAATATTCTATTCTTTTCTTTATAGGCATAGCCACACATGTCCCCATTTCCAGCTTTGTTTTTATATATTCTTTAAAGCTTGATCAATATCACACAGTAGGAAAGTCACTACCCCTTATAGAAACTCTAATTCTTAGCTTGATACTGTGGTCTTAGCGTGTGCACTTTGTCACTTACTATAAAATAATTTTGCTTTCGTAATAAAGATCCAACGAACGGAGACCACGTAGGGAAATCAATTGCGATCATCGTAGGAGTCATTGCTGGATTCGCAATTCTTGTTGTTCTCCTCTCCCTCTGCAGAAACTCCATGCGTAAGTAAATACTTGCCTAAATGATCCATTTAATTAAGAATTATCGTAACCTTATATTTATGATGCTGATTTGCAGATTGATACAAAGAAAAGACATGACTCGGGATAAAAGATTGTCGAAAAAACTGTTTTTTTTTTTCTTTTCTTTTCTGAATTATCTTATGTTGTAGGAACATATCCGTTACCTTATTGATTAGTTTTGGTTTATCAAAAGGAAAACCTCAGAGTTTAAAATAGTAACCCGTATTGTTTGCCATGAACGATGATAACTTTATTCCATTAAATAATTATAGGCTTATACCCACTTTTCTTAGCAGGCGCAGCTATTCGATACACAATACTTAATTCGTAATATATATGGCTAAGATTGAGATTGAGCATCTTTAGACTTTTAACTAAGGTTCTGCCGGAAAAAAAGACATAACGTTTATTCAATCCGGGTCTACCGGTTCTTATGGTCGCAGCACGTTTCCATTGCGCCACTCCACTAGGTTTCCAAGCAGTCACCATGAAGTCGTATATTAGTATAGCTACCTCTCAGCTAAAATTTTCAAAGTACATATATATGTATAAATAAATATTAATATTTAATTTTGGAATTTCCCTAACTTTTGAAATACCTACAATTAAATACTAGATTTTTTTTGAGAAGTTTAGGTTGAAAACTCCCTATTGGAATTGCTCTGAAATATCTAAAACAATTTTCATACAAAATTATTAGAGAGAATATTACATAAATTTATACATTCATCAAATAATGTGACTTCTAGTAGTTTTATATGATAGTATCAATATAAAATTCCAAAAGTTTAAATAAGTTTGTGGAAAACAGCCTTCATCAGTTCTACTAAATATTTTTTTACAAAGGCTATATATTTAATGTATGGTCAAGCATGCATGGATTATTTATAATTTTTAGTGATAATAATGTGGTGGACCGGAATAAGCTATCCTACCATACATCCTTTATATATTAAATGAGAAACATTACAACATTTTTGATAGTCATGTGTCATTACCATAATGAGTCTTAGAAATCCTTAGAAAAAAGGTCGATACATCTATGTTTATAATAAGCTTTTTATTAAAGTAGCCACAAATTTATCATTAATGTCCTTTTTTCTTTACTTAAATAAAATTACGGAATTGCCTAATGTGACTAAAATATATATGAAAATTAATGGTTTGAATAATAAAACTCAGTGTATCATCTATCATATTTGTTTTATTTTAAATTAGCTAAATAAATTAAACGACTATATTTTCCATAAAAATAAAAGTAAATTAGATTTTTCTGTCTATATTATATTTTGAATTTTACAAACAACTATAAATTATTAAATTATAAATTGCTAAAACTATTAATCCCACAGTGAAATTTTGTTATCAGTGATTTCAAATTTTGTTATAAACACAAATGATCAAAAATCATATGAATGAAAAGCATCATTTAGTATATATCAATACAAAAAGTACAGAATATATACGTTAATATCATTTAAATTTAATTGTATACCACATAAAAATTATTTGTATTATTGAAATTTATTTATGTTTTCACACTAATTTAATTATAGACGTAATAGTTACTGATTTTGAATAATTCAATATATATTTATTATTTTATAACATATAAAAACGTATAATACATAAATAATATATATATATATATATATAATGTTCATTCCGCGTAAAACGCGGATCTTAACCTAGTACTGTAATAATTAGATTTAATCTGAGTAAAGGTACAACTACAACCCATGGATAAATCATTTTCTAGACATTTAAATAGATCAAAAGAAATAACCCTTATCTATGTGGCTAGTGAAGTTTGAACCAAAATTTGTCGTATTGGGTTTATCTCTCAAGTGCCACTGGATTACATACTGTAATAATTGCTATTTTTTCTCAAAAAGGTTACTTCTTACATATCAAAAAGAATTTCGATTTAATCTAGCGATCTGTCAACCCTACATCATACGGAACTAGGAAACAATAACATTGAAGAAAAGGAGTATAACAATACCATCTCGAAGAACTGAAAATCTCCTAAAAACGAGACTAAAAAGCAGAAACGCCAAATTTATAAGAAAAGGACATAGTAATTATCCAATGATTGTTTAATTTCAGTCTTAGCCATATGCACGTATACGTTCAACCTTGACACGCATTTCGCATTAATTTACAGCTTGAAATAAAACGTATTCAGTGAAACTAGTCTCATATGCATGGCTATCAACATCATAGAAACGCAAGCTTACACATAGTCTCACACGTGCCCTTTATTGATCTCCATGTGTTAGATTCCTCGCCACCATCTTCATCTACGTTCTAGAACAAGTTCCATTCCTCGTTTGCTATTAAATACACAACAACGGTCATTTTAAAAACATCAAGAAAACCACGAAACACACACCAACCATCCTAATAAAAATTACTTTACGAAATGTACACGTTTGGTAAAACCACCGACTTCTTCACCGTCCTGTTCTTTCTAGCCATTGCAACCGTCGCAATCTCCTCAAACACATCTGAATTAGATGTCCTCGAGAGGGCTCGAGCTTCAGTGGCTGAAGCGAGAACTAGGTTTAGTTCAATAATGGCAACGGTTGAGACAACAAATGAAGTTGCTAGCGGTTATTATAGTTTGGGTTTAAGTGACTGTGAGAAGCTCTACGATGAGAGTGATGCCAGGCTAACAAACCTTGTCGGGGCTCATGAGAATTTCACCGTTGAAGATGTTAGAACGTGGCTAAGCGGCGTGCTCGCTAATCATCACACTTGTTTAGACGGTTTAGATCAGTCACGTCAAGGCCACAACAAGCCTTTGGTCAATAGTAACGTCACGGTTGTTCTCGGCGAAGCTTTGGCTTTCTACAATAAATCTAAAGGTCATCTGAAAAAGAGTAAGAACATACACATACGATCATGTATATGTATTTACATCAATAAAAAAGAATCTATACAAGTGTCGGTGTGCATAACCACCGTTTTACAAATCAAATGGATATAATGCATGTTGTTAGAGAGAAAAAAAAAATATTTAGTAACGTATGTATTCGCAAGTGATTGATTTACACTAGAAATGCATATTGTTTTGTCGTGAGATACACGATTTCCTACAAAGTCACATTTAATATTGTGTTGAGATGCATTGATCAGGGAGACCAAACCATGCACCGATAAAACCACACCATGCACCGACGAGACCACAGCATGGACCGACGAGATCAAATCATGGACCAGCGAGACCAAACCAAAGTGGAGGAATGTTAGTGTCATGGAATCCAACAGGGTCAAGGGCGGATTTCGTGGTGGCTAAGGACGGTTCAGCAACTCATCGGTCGATAAAGGAGGCATTAGCCGCCGTTTCAAGAATGGATAAAAGCCGGTCGAACAGAGTAATAATCTACATAAAAGCAGGTGTTTATAACGAAAAAATCGAAATAGATAGACACATGAAGAATATCATGCTAGTTGGTGATGGTATGGACCGTACAATCATCACCAATAACCGAAATGTTCCGGATGGTTCCACGACTTATGGATCAGCCACATTCGGTATAACATATAAAAACATTTTAATTAAACTTCATATATCATATGATATATTTTTGCATGTTCATATTTATTGATTATGTATATATTTAGGGGTGTCCGGAGATGGATTTTGGGCACGGGACATGACGTTCGAGAACACGGCAGGACCACATAAGCATCAAGCTGTGGCATTGAGAGTGAACTCGGATTTGTCTGTATTCTATCGATGTAGCTTCAAAGGATATCAAGACACTCTATTCACACACTCGCTTCGTCAATTCTACCGCGATTGCCACATCTATGGTATTATATATGTGATCTATTAAAATGTTATTTGTTGACGAAACTAATAATGTGTGATCATATATGGATTAAGAATTTGGGTAACATTTTGGATAGGTACTATTGATTTCATATTCGGAGATGCGGCTGTTGTTTTCCAAAACTGTGATATATTTGTGAGACGGCCTATGGATCATCAAGGCAACATGATCACAGCTCAAGGAAGAGACCACCCACATGAAAATACAGGTAATCCTTTACGTGTTCAATAACCATGATAACCGAATCAATTTCATACAAAATAAGTGCATGTGAAGATAGATTGTATGTCACTAGAAAAAAATTCAAATCAAACTGAAATAGTTCAAAACCAATCATAAGAAAACATTTCTTTGAAAACATTTGTTTGAAAACATTTCTTTGATACAGTAGAACCTCTATAAATGAATATTCGATAAATTAATATACACTAAATATCTCTATAAATTAATATAGTTTTATAGTCTCAAATTGAATTTTTGGTTCAATTAGTATATCTATAAATTAATATCTCTCTAAATTAATAAAAAAAAAATTTGGTGTAGTTCCAACATTATTAATTTATAGAAGTTTCACGGTAATTATCATAGTTAAACCGGAAAACTTAAAATGAAATATTAACCTGAAGCGGGTTAGAACTATAGAATATTCATGGTTAGTGTTACCCGGCTTCTGATGCACCTTTGTCTTATGATATTTGAATATAGGCATATCGATCCAACACTCACGGGTCCGACCTGCACCAGAATTTGAGGCGGTTAAAGGCCGGTTTAAGAGCTACTTGGGCCGACCGTGGAAGAAATACTCTCGGACAGTGTTTCTCAAAACGGATCTCGACGGGTTGATTGACCCGAGAGGGTGGAGAGAATGGAGAGGAGATTTTGCACTATCAACTTTGTATTACGGCGAGTTTATGAACACTGGAAGTGGAGCAGGGACTAGTAGAAGGGTGAGCTGGCCAGGGTTTCACGTCCTTCGTGGCACTGAAGAAGCTTCTCCGTTCACCATCAGCCGATTCATACAAGGAGACTCTTGGATCCCTATCACCGGTGTCCCGTTTTCCACCGGGGTTTGAGTCGGTCTTTGATAACTCGACGATAAATATGAATGTGAACATATTTATTTTGTAATGTTTTTTTTGGCTAAACTATTTTATAATGTTTATGTTCCTCGAAAATTTATTTTGAATATTGCATTAGAATAATTTTCATTAGCTAATAGTCTCGAGGACAATGCATATGCTTACTAATCAGAAGCCTGACGGATCCAGTAAAGATATCTGTAGTAGAAATTTTTACGGTAGAGTTCTTATCGGAACATAAAAATTCTTAATTGTTAATTTTTTTTTTTTTAAACCGATTTATGACTTTATTTATTTTCTTTTCATGAACACTTTATTATCTTTTTCTTTCAAATTGAAGAGTCATATTTCTATTTTGAATCTTAAACTTTCAATAATGGTAAAAATCATAGTTTTATTTTACAAAATATTACTATATAGTAATATATTAGAAGCATGTGAAGTCTCTTAAGTATGAATTTTCTTATGTACAAAAATAAACACATTTACATTTTAAATTATGATATGTAAAAAAAGTATTTGAATATATGAAACTTAGTTATGTTTAAATATCAAATATGTTTAAAAATTATTTGAATATATGAAACTTAGTTATGTTTGAATATATGAAACTTAGTTATGTTTAAATATCAGTTTTGGTATCACAACATTTTCAGTTAACTTTTATTCTCCATAATTTCTCATACATTTATTATTTCTTTTGTCAACTTATGATCAATGATTTCATTGGTTTATGTTTCTAACGTTAGAAAGAATAGGTGTATAGTTAAAAAGGTATTATTTTCTAAAACAAAACTGAATGTATAGTATTCTATACCATATTTTTACGTGTTGGAATATATCTTTAATTATATAATAAAAACAAACTTCCAGACAATGTAGGTGTATTCATTTTTCTCAAACCAAAATCACATAAATGGTATCGGTGATTCTAGCCATTTTGTTCGAATGCAGCCATTTCTAAATTTATGTATAAAATAATATAGATTAAGAAATTATGTAATTTTTTTAGAAATTATTTATAATTTTAGAATTTTATGATCATGTGCTAAAATTTGTAACTAGCATCTCTTTATGAACTTATAAATTCCGAAAGAATTTCTTTTCATCATGGCGGAATATCCAAAGACTATTTGGAAAAAGCAAAAAGGATAATGTAATAAAAACAGCCAAAGTCATAGAGGATCACTAAACTCTTACCCTCAATCAACGGCCACGATGAAACCCTTCTACAAAATTCAACGGTCAGATCTAATCCTCCATCATCTCTCACTCATAAAAACAAACTTCACACACACACAGAGCTCTCTCTTCCTCACACACAAATCACAGCTCCTCTCATGGCTTCAACTTCCTCCCTCGCTCTCTCCCAATCCCTCCTCGCTCGCGCCATCATCTCTCTCCATGGCTCTGACCAACGCATCTCCTTACCCTCCCCTCCCTCACGCGCCTCCTCCTCCTCCTCCTCTCGCCGTCGCAACACAGCCACCAAACTCCGATCTCTCCGCCCTCTCGTTCGCGCGTCAGCAGCTGTTGAGACACTAAAGCCGACCACCGACGCGTCTATTGTCGACAAATCTGTGAACACGATAAGGTTTTTGGCGGTTGACGCGGTGGAGAAGGCGAAGTCAGGACATCCTGGTCTTCCCATGGGATGTGCACCCATGGCCCACATTTTGTACGATGAGGTCATGAGGTATAACCCCAAGAACCCTTATTGGTTCAACCGTGATAGGTTTGTTTTGTCTGCTGGACATGGTTGTATGTTGCTTTACGCTTTGCTTCATCTCGCCGGATACGACAGCGTTTTGGTTAGTGATAATAAAGATTCATTCTTTTTCTTTTTTCTTTTTGATTTTTATTAAAGGATTTGACTTTATTGATTCTAAAGTGTTTGACTTTTGTTTTTTTGTTTTTAATTAGGAGGAGGATTTGAAGAGTTTTAGACAGTGGGGGAGTAAGACACCTGGACATCCTGAGAATTTTGAGACTCCTGGGATTGAAGTCACTACTGGTTTGAGATTCTTTCTCTTTTTTTTTTTTTGGTTTGTTGTGGGTTTTGTGAAATGAAGAAGGTTTTTTTTGTTTGATTGGGTTTGTCTGGTTTTGATGTTTTCTGTGCAGGTCCTCTCGGACAAGGGATTGCTAATGCTGTTGGTTTAGCTCTTGCTGAGAAGCATTTAGCTGCTAGGTTTAACAAACCTGATGCTGAAGTTGTTGACCACTACACGTAATATATATGCTTTCATACTTCTGTTATCCTCAATGTTCAAGAAATCGTTAGGCGCTTTATAGAAGATTATTGTTTAGGCGGGCGCCTAGACCGATGTTTTGATGCTTACACCGATTCTTTAATTAAAAAAAAAAAAAAAGAAGAGTTTTGTTTAGACCTGATTTAAAAAATATATATATAGTTGCCTAGATCGATTTTTAGAACACTGGTGATTATTCTTTGGTTTGTTTCAGGATTTGATATTAGAAAATTATTGGATTTTGATTGTGTTTAGGTATGTGATTCTTGGAGATGGTTGTCAGATGGAGGGTATTTCAAATGAAGCTGCATCTCTAGCTGGTCACTGGGGACTTGGAAAGCTCATTGCTTTCTATGATGACAATCACATTTCCATTGATGGAGACACTGAGATTGCCTTTACTGAGAATGTTGACCAGCGTTTTGAAGCTCTTGGATGGCATGTGATCTGGGTGAAGAATGGTAACACTGGGTATGATGAGATCCGTGCTGCTATTAAAGAAGCTAAAGCTGTTACTGACAAGCCTACATTGATTAAGGTAACTACACAACTTCTTATCAATTGGTTTAAAGACTTTTGGTATTAATTTACCATTTATATGAATTTGCAGGTTACTACTACAATTGGTTATGGATCTCCAAACAAGGCGAACTCATACAGTGTCCATGGAGCTGCACTTGGTGAGAAGGAAGTTGAGGCTACTAGAAACAATCTTGGATGGCCTTATGAGCCATTTAAGGTACCTGATGAAGTTAAAAGGTTAAGTAACACTCTAAACAAAAGCAATCTGTTTACTTTTGTGGCTATGGAACTGACTCACTGTTTGCTTCACACAGCCACTGGAGCCGTCACACGCCTGAAGGCGCCGGTCTTGAATCTGACTGGAATGCATCCTTTGCAGCTTATGAAAAGAAGTACCCAGAGGAAGCTGCAGAGTTGAAATCTATCATCACTGGTGAATTACCTGCCGGCTGGGAGAAGGCACTACCAGTAAGTAAAACTCTTAATTGTTATTCTGTTTCTTGACAATGGAGTTTTACAACATGTATTGTGTTTTCTGTTTTAGACATATACACCAGAGTCTCCTGGTGATGCCACCAGAAACTTGTCACAGCAATGTCTCAACGCCCTTGCTAAAGTTGTTCCTGGTTTCCTTGGTGGAAGCGCTGACCTTGCATCTTCCAACATGACACTCCTGAAAGCGTTTGGTGACTTCCAGAAGGCAACACCGGAAGAAAGAAACCTTAGGTTTGGTGTTAGGGAGCATGGAATGGGAGCCATCTGCAACGGCATTGCCCTCCACAGCCCTGGTCTCATCCCTTACTGTGCAACTTTCTTTGTCTTCACTGACTACATGAGAGGTGCAATGAGAATCTCAGCTCTGTCTGAAGCTGGTGTTATCTACGTTATGACTCATGACTCCATTGGTCTTGGAGAAGATGGACCAACCCATCAGCCTGTTGAGCATTTAGCTAGCTTCCGTGCTATGCCAAACACTCTTATGTTCCGTCCTGCTGATGGAAACGAAACAGCCGGTGCGTACAAGATAGCTGTCACCAAGCGGAAGACACCATCTATCTTGGCTTTGTCTAGACAAAAGCTTCCTCAGCTTCCAGGTACATCCATTGAAGGAGTTGAAAAGGGTGGTTACACAATCTCTGACAACTCATCAGGAAACAAACCTGATGTGATCTTGGTTGGGACTGGATCTGAGCTGGAGATTGCTGCACAGGCTGCAGAGGTGCTAAGGAAAGAAGGGAAGACCGTGAGAGTTGTGTCTTTCGTCTGCTGGGAGCTGTTTGATGAGCAAACAGATGAGTACAAGGAGAGTGTTTTGCCGTCTGGTGTATCTGCTAGAGTTAGTATTGAAGCAGCTTCGACTTTTGGATGGGGGAAGATTGTTGGAGGTAAAGGAAAATCCATTGGTATTAATTCTTTTGGAGCTAGTGCACCAGCTCCTTTACTCTACAAGGAGTTTGGTATTACTGTTGAAGCTGTTGTTGATGCGGCTAAGTCATTCTTCTAAAGTGACTTACCGTTATCCTCTATAAGGGTTTGTCTCATTACCTCAAAATAAAGTGCAACAAGACGGATAGACTCTTCTTTTCTTGTTATGCGGGTCGAGATAGGTTTTGGGTTTGGGAAGAGAAGAGAGTAGAAGACAATGTAAAACTCTCTATGATCAGTTGTGTAATTGTTTTGTTATATGCTTGGATTTCAGCTTGACCACTATTTCTTGGTGGGTAACAGACAAAAGTGACGACAATACCTAAACAGACACAAACAATGGTCACTACTAGTGACATTCTGTGGACAAGAGTGATCAGAGAGATTAAAAAGGTTTGGTTCTTGTTCAAGTTTAAAGTATTATCATCATCTACATTGGGGCCATATAAGGAGATAGTGAAGGAATGGTGAAGTATAAGACTACATAAGTAAAGACCCCACAACTTTTCGGATATGTAAGTTTATTCTTTTTTTTTTTTTTAACAATGATTTTATTTATATAAAATGTAACACTACAAATAATATAAAATACAACCAACTACAAATTTAAAATGAAGAAAATACAATATAAGAGAATTAGGCTTCTTTCTAAACCATCTTCTCCAATAATAAGGTTTTTCGATGCGATTAGCTTCAGCAATCATACAATCGATGAAATCCCAAGATTTCTTTTGCAATTCTCTTTGTTGTATTACATTGGTCTTATTCCAATTTAGATCTATAGATATTCCTTGGTTTAAAATTCCCATTGATTCAACCATAAGAAATAAAAACTGTAAAGACCAATCTTCAACGATTGTACGAATATCGCCATACAACAAAGAGATATCTTCTTCCATTTCATATTGTTGCTTTTTCCTTAATGAATTCCATGATTTCAGCAATATATTTTGATACCAAATATACTGTATCAAAATATAATTCTGAAACATTTTTTGTTGATCCAAAGCAAACTCTTCGTTTTGATCTTGAACTCTTCTTCCACATGTCGAATCCACGGTGGTTTTTTTGGTGGACGTTGTTTCCACAACAAATAACATTAATTTGAATTCAACACAAACATATGAATCGTTTTGTCATCGGTCATGGCCACTAATTCCATGCCGGAGATAACAACAACCAATTGGGTGATAGAGTGACCAACATCCAAAATGTTGTGAATAATATTGAAACTCTTATCGAGTAGAAAGAAGGGAAAGTCACAAAGAAATTGGGTAAAAAAGAAAAATAGAGATGCCATTATGGAATCAAACACGTATCTGGATGATGAAATCACACTTTTGGATAGAAAAAGCAGAGAAAAAGGAGTTTGAAACAACCGCTCTCCCTATCGCCTTCTCCATCGCCGGTTAAAAAAGTACGACGAGACTTTTTTAATTTATAATTTCGCTTTTATTCGATTCTGTTTCTTCACTTAATTGTTTTTTTCTTAATTCATTTTTACATTCAAATTGATTTTAAAAAGACTTAAATATTCGCATTTTCTTTTTTTATTTTGGGTTTTTTTACAAGTACCGGCGTCTATATGTAAGTTTATTCTTGTGCTGAAAGAATAAGCTAAAGCATATTTTGATTTCCCTTTCTGTATAGTTGATTGAGATTTGGGCCTATAAAGGCCCAGTAAATCAAAACAATAGCTAATCTAGATTCTTGGCCAAATTTGCACAATAGCAAATTATAGGAAGGACCAATTAGTACTAACCAAAACCGAAAAGAGTTTTTCACTAAATTCAAAATCTCAATGTAAACCATCAAAACTATCGAAAACAGAGATACATAGTCCATAGTTCATAGAACTTGAGTTGCAATGCAAATGAAATGGTTGTTCCTGAAGGACCTTGACCAGCTCTCCTTAAGCCACAAGAGTGCTAGCAGTGGTAGACTCGCTGAAAAACATAAGAAAATGAGGATCAAGATCCATAAGTAAATGATAATCATCGCAAAAGTTATAGAGTTGTGTGTACTAACTATTTCCAGACAGGAGGGAGCTTCTTGGTCTTCTTGTAGTAACGAGCAAGACGGTGGATTCTGCTCTCAACAAGAATCAACCTGAACTTGGAATCCTTGTCTTTCCTGTTCCTCTCAAGATGCTTGCGGATAGCAACTGCTTTCTTGATCAGGTGGTAGAGATCCTCAGGGATCTCAGGTGCAAGACCTTCATTAAAAAAATAACAAACACTCTCTTTAAATGTTATAGTTATTCAAATATTAAAAACCAAAAAAAAAAAAAAAAATGAAAGAAGACTCGGGAGGGATTGAATACTATACCATGAGCTTTCAAGATTCTCAAAATCTTGTTTCCGGTAACACTCTTCACCTGTGGGATACCGTGAGAGTCACGAAGAATCACACCTATCTGAGATGGAGTCAAACCCTTCTTCGCAAACTTGCAAATGGACTCATCAACCTATTCTCCACCAAACACAAAAGTCAAGACGAAACCAAAGTGGTAAACACGTTCCTCTCAAAACAGCCTTAGGTACCAGCAAAACATTACTATAAACTGTATTATACATCGACCTTCTAGCTTAGTATTAGATCTTTCCTACACGGTTTTATTAAATCACATTACTTCTAATAAACAAATCATAACATTACTAAACTATGCATAACATTTCAGACAAATCTATAAATGCCAAACAGATACTTAGATTTGGTGAACGAATATTACATCCTGGGAGGTTGTCTTGAGCCAGCTCGGGGGTGAGCGCTTGTACGGCAAAGCAGAAGCTGAGATTCCCTTACTACACAACACACAAAAAAAAAAAAAAAACAGATACAAATAATGTAAGAGAACCAGTTTTTCAAACAATGTTCAAAAGAGTACGATTGAAGAAACAAGAAGACGAACCCTTTAGAGTGGAGTCTCCCCATGGTGAAGTCTGTGTTCGCTTTACTCTGAGAACGGTCTTCCTCGGTTTCGTGCGGCTATGACTGCGCTGAAGGGTTTCAAAACCCTAATTGATGTTTGTTTATATACATATACCATCATCCTCTAACTTGTTGTCGTAGGTCATTTTCACTTTCGTTCAAAAAAAGCCTTAACAGGCTTTGTTTTAGGCCCATTAATAAACTCCCTGTAATAAAAATGAGGCGTGGAGGGCCCATATATAAAGGACCAAGAGGTTGATTGTTAGTAGTTTTTAAAATAGTTTTTGGTTTTTGTTTTTGAAAAAACCAAATTTTATCCAAGGTACACTATACATGTTTTAAGAAGAGTTGTTGCAGCAACAATAGCATTACATAATTTTATAAAACTATCCAATTTAGGAGATGTTGATTTTGATGCGGACAACACAAATGGTAATATACCAAGAGAAGATTCCGATTCAGATGAAGACGAAGAGTATAATAATACTCAAGCAAACTATATGGAAGGCATTCGAGATCAAATTTCTGCATCTTTATGGGATTCGCGATAATTTTATTTTGTATTTGCAATTTTTAAAAATAATTTTATGAAATAATTTTATGTGTGTTTTAATGATGGTATTTTATATTTATATTTTTCAGGAAAAAAATTATTATTAATAAAATTTTCATTTTGTTAATATAAAAAACAAAAATCAAAAACCAAAAGCTGAAAACCAAAATGTAAAACAACCATTCATGCTTTTTTGAAAAACCAAAATCTACTACAAAATCAAAAACCAAGAACTAAAAACCAAAATCTAAAAATCAAAAACCAAAAACTAAAATCTAAAAACTAAGAAACAATCATCACCCAAGTAAACAACCCCTTTGTGTTAACATATCGAGGACATAATGAAATGTCTTGATATTGCGTCTTCTTTTCTTTTAATGGGATCACATTGATGGATCAAAGCCAACGATTGTAATATAATGAACCTTTAAAGTGTATCCATGAACCTTTTTGTGATAGATTAGAAAGCATTTATTGAAATTAACTACTATGTTTTGATTATAAAAAAAGGTTTACAAAGTTTTTTTTTTTTTTTACAGACGGATTTGGAATAAACCGTATTCTTAGATAAGCCAAAAACATGATACCAATTGACATAACCTAACTTCATATCTACTAATTAATCTTAATGGTTCTTTCATTTCAGTGTAACAGTAAGAAATTTAGGTTTCTGGAATTTATAATACGTATTTAAACCTTCATAAATTATGGTTTACATTATTAATAAAATGCCCTAATATATTATAGACGTTTGCTTCAATCGATTTTGGTTTTTCTTGCTTTGCATATCATTCACAACAGTATATTACAAACCACTATTGCCATGACACATACTCTCCATTTTTTTGTATGATGTTTTGATTTAATGCACACAAATTAAGAATATACATTCTTCTAAAAACACTTCAAAAATATAGTTTAAAAATCATTTAACCAATTATAAAAGAACTGTAAAATTTTATTGGTTGAATAATTTTTTAATAAAATTAAAATTAATTTTAAAATTTTAAATTATCATATATTTTGAACTAACATAAATTTTCTAAAATCTCATATAATTTGAAATGGAAGGACCGAAGGAGTACAAGTTTTAGTTTTCCTTACGGCTGGTACACAAAATTTCGATTTTAGAGAATTGAATCAACAACATTTTAATCCTTTACAAGTATATAGAATCTAAACCCTTGACCTAAAGAAACAAAACGTCTCGTTTAAGTTAAGGCTATTAAATACAAAGTTTAGAATCCCAAAGAAGACGTAAACAAGTGGGAGAAAGGGGAATGAAGGAGGACACGTGATGATTCAGTTAAACAAATGTCAACGCCTAGTCCATCCTTAAAGCCAAACCTCACCCATTTATTAACCTAACTGCCTAACCGACTTTGTCGCCATCTTCCTCCTTCATCAACTTCTCTTTATATACACTAGATTCTGACCCATCTTTTTAGAGGACGGGTATATATTTTATTTTAGTTTTTTTAGAAATTTAATTTTTTATCTTTATGTATACTTTAATCTCTTTTCTAATAAAAACATCTCATATTTTCGTATTTTAATTTTTTTTCACCTATTTAAGCGCAGCTAAAGATTTGTTTTGTTGCTGTAGTTTTAATCTATTATACCATATCATGTACGGACCAAAATAAGTTGTAATATGGAGGATAACTAATAACGTAATCATCTCTAGGTTCTGACTGCCCCTTTTGTATATTTTTTGCTTTACATTTTTTGAAATTTAATATTCATATTTTTCCGTTGTAATCGTATTTGTGTATTTTATTGTAATTTTTTTTGTAAATTTTTTTTTTAAATCTATAGTTTCGATAGTTATATTGAATTTATGATGTTGCATAACTATAAACTTGTGTCATAACCATTTCACACATTAATTTTGTACTTTATTTCTAAATAGTTATTTTTAAAAAAAAAAGAAGTATAGTTACAATTGTGTTTAGTAATCAAATAGTAATTAAATATATAAAATTATATATTTTCATTAAATTTTCATGATTTGATTGCATATATATAATGATAATAAAATTTACACATAATATTACACATAATATTTTTTATGAAATTAAAAATGAGTTGTAAATTTTGACTCAATGTAAATAAAGACCATGTTACCTTTGTAACCAGGAAACAAAATAACCTAGTAGATTTCAGTCATCTATTCTAATTAAAGTTGCGGTTACAAATTTATTGGACTAAACATATACCAATATGTCATAATCATAATTTAATAGAATAGATGATATATTTGGATTTTAATATTTTATTAAATGAATATATGTATTCAAACTGAACCCGTAATGATCCAAATCAAATCCGAACTAAAATATCTAAATATTCAAATATGATTTTAATCTCTCATCTAAAAATCAACATCTGGATAGACGGAATCAAACCTGAACTCTTAACCTTACAATGTTAATTCTTCTAAACATATACTATACACTCAACATCAAACAGTATTATAAGAATACAAAATCTTGTCATAAATAGAAATATACTTTTATTATATGTCGTAACTCTAACTTGTCATAAATTATTTAAATTATATTTTTATGTGAAATGAGAAATAAAGAATTTAACTTTTAAAAATTTACTATATTTTTAAACATAGTTTTTCTTTTGTTTTCAAATGTTGATATAATTATAATCAATATTATTAAAACAGAATCATCATTATTTTTTGCCTTAGAAACCCTTGGCATTTTACTTTTTTGCTAATAAACTTACTTTTAAATATACTTATCTAATTATATAATTGTAATTAACTACTTTTGTAAGCTGGAAAAAAAACCTCCGCTAGCAAAAAAAAAAAGAGAAGAAGGAATAACCTCCACAATAATCGGGATCACTTCTTTTTCATAATAAATAATAACTTTTGAGAACATTATTCTATAGTGTGCGTTTGCGTTCAGTTTCATTTACTCACTGGACCAAACATTTATCAACTAGACATGATCTAAATTTAATAGTATTGATATATATATATAACGTTCCTATCCCTACAGTAAACACATTTGAGATTCCATCATCGAAAGAGATAGAGAACTTAAAAATAACAAATAACGATCATGAAGCTCGTTTGGTCGCCGGAAACTGCCTCTAACGCTTACATCCACACCGTTAGAACGGTAATAATACTCTAAATCAATGGTGCATATGTTATTACACCTGAGCTATTTTTTTCTTAAAGAATTTGTATATTTTATGGTTAATTTTTTTTGTTTGTAACTTGAAAAGGCATTTTTAATATGTGATTGTTGTTGAAGTGTTCTTGATGTATACGGAATAAGTATATTGATCTTGTTTTCAACATGTATATATAATTATATATATATGTGATTCTTGAAGTGTGAAAGCTACAAAGAGTCGAGTGTAGCTGAGTATTTATCAGCTACGGCGGCGGGATGGAACACAAGGCTGATCGTGGAGACATGGAAACGTGGAGACCCGATCGCCACCAGTGTCGGACTAGCTGTAGCGGCTATACATACGTGCGGAAGACACGTATGCATAGTTCCTGACGAGGAGTCAAGATTGGAGTACGAGATTGTGATGAAAGGAGCCGTTGTGAGCGAAGCGACGGAGATAGTGGTCGGAGACTCGGTGGAGGACGTGGTGGATAGACTTTCCGGCGTGGATTTCTTGGTGGTGGACTCAAAACGAGGTGACTACGTGAACGCTTTGGGGTTAGCTAACACGAGCACAATGGGTGCCGTTTTGGTGCGCAAAAACGCCACGCAGAAGTCTAGCCCTGGGTTTATGTGGAACCGTGTTTTGAGACGAGGCACACGAGTTGTGAGATCGGTGTTTTTACCCGTCGGGAGAGGGTTAGATATCGCACACGTGGGAGCCAGTGGTGGTGGTGGTGATTTGAAGAAGGTTCCTAGCCGTTGGATTAAACACATCGATCCTTTGTCAGGAGAGGAGCATCTGTTCAAACGTTAATAGAAAATATATAATCTTTTTTTTTTTTTTTTTTTTTTTTTTTTTTT
>CAKOAT010235155.1:0-13557 GCA_932364175.1 Eruca vesicaria subsp. sativa | reverse complement strand
ACTCCTACTAGGTACCTAGCACTCACTCCTACTAGGCTTTCTCTACTCAGCCCTCACTCCTACTGAGCCCCCAGCTCTCACTCCTACTGGGGTATCCAAACACAGTACTCTTGTCTCAAACCAGTACTGCATCCCTTTATCAAACTTGTCATCGCCATGTCTTTGTATCAATGTGAGCTTGTTTCTCATATTCTTTTCCAAGCGTTTAGCTAAAAGAGAAGCCGGAGTGTCTACTTCCCCATGTCTTCTTCGATTCCTTTCACACCAAACCATATACACTGTGGCTTGAAACATGTATTTGATGATGAAAACCTGCAGCCTACTTCTTGATTTATCCCTCATAATAGCCAGCAATTCATCCCAACAACCAGTATAGCTGTCTTTTAGAACTCCCTTCATCAGCTTTTCCCATATGTGAGCCGTATATGTTATAAGATCATTTAAAGGATAACTTTTATAAGTTCCTTTTATGTGATTCTTGTAAGTTGTAAGCAAGAACGTGAATGTGATAGATATTAGTTTTTTAAAATATAATTAGAGCTTGATCCATCTGTGCGGATATTATTCTTTTCTTTTTAATATAAATTATTATTTATTTTTAGTGATTAGAGTTATATATTTAAATGTGTCACCATATAATTAATTATATATTATTTATTTTGAATATTTTTGCGTTCTTTTTATCCGAAAGACGTTCAATTTAAAATTCAAAATCCAATATTTAAAATAAACGATTTGTATTCGAATAAATACTTTAATACCTATTTCTAATTGAATCGGTAGATAGATAAATTTTTTTTTTTTTTTTTTGAATTTATGTTCTGAAGGAAGTGATTTCATTCAAACTTCTCGAATTATTTTGTTTAATATATAAAATAAATTCTATCGAATGATTATGTTGAAGACAATTAATAAAATAGTTAGAAAAATTAAATGTAAAAGATACAACACTTAAAAATAGATAATTATTATTTTGTGTTTTTGTAATAAATGCTATATGGGGTTTGGAAAATACAAGAAATGAACTAATTAGAATTATTTTGAAAGAAAAGAAAATATGTAAATAATCAGTTAAGAAATTGTAAGAAGTTTTTTGAACTTCTGTTTTAATAGAGTAGAACAAATTTTGACCCGCGCTTAGAAAGTGTGAGATAATTTTTTGGTGAAATATAATCATATTTTCTCTTTATTTAAAAAGATCAGACCATAAAATCCATAAACATAAGTGTTATTAGCCGAATCCGAACGGGTAATCTGAAAAACCAAAAAATTGAAAAATTAAAAAACTTATATAAATGTCCAGGCTAATCATATATATAAAAATTTGAAACATAAATATTTATTCAGATTATCAATTTTTATATTTATTTTTAATAATATATAATACTAAGTATTAAATTTTAAAGTACATTAAATATCCAATCAATGTTTCTCTTTTAAATTATAGATATATTTGAACCGAATCAAACCAATATAACATGAATCCGAATGATATATGATTATTTTATAGGTTTTCGGACGTGATACAAAGAACCAAAATTATGTGTTATATCCGAACCCGATCCATATTTACAAATTTGTCAGAAAGAGGCATAAGATGTGATATAGTTTAGAATCAGAATTCCAAATGCCCAACCCGTATCTCAACAGATATTTTAAAGCCCAAACCTAACTTAAAGTGTGTTTTATGTTTTGTTCAATTATATTTATATTTAATAAATATTTTACATGTTTTTGGAATAATCCGTACAACTATACTCATAAAATATCAATAATGACATGCTTCATCATATCATTAAATATTAGTAATATCTAATTATATGTGTGTCTAATTTTAATACTTTATCTTGAAAAGTTATATAATTATGTATTTGATGAGGGTTTTGAAGAATTTGTTTTTTGCATTTGGATTAAAGTAAAATTGTATATAAACATATTAGCAGACATCTATGATTTTTCATATTAATAAATACTATATAATTGATTACTTAATTAAAATTAGTGTTAATATAAATTGAATTTCTTATTTTTAAAATATAATAGATTAGTTATTTATAGAACCCCTAAATTTAAAATAACCAAATCAAATTTTTTTATCTGAAACACTAAGAAACTAGAAATTTTAAAAAGCATTTTTTGATCAAATTAGATCATTTTAAATCGGAATTTTACTAAATATATAGCTTAAATTAGATATGTTTCAATTTTTTATTCATCTATAAATATATTCCTTTGTCTTTGTAATTTTAAAACACCTTTATTTCATTATCTAAGATGAAAAATGCTTTTCAACCTTCACTTATTGGTCTTGTTATGGTCACAATTATTCTGTTCGGTTTATATTTATATTTACCATTTTAGTACACTATATTCAGTAAGAATTTATAATTATAGTTATTACAAAAGACAAAAAAAAAAAACAAAAAAAAACTAGTTATGTTAATTATGTGTACAAACAAGAAACCGCATGGTATGTTATAGCAGCGTGGGAACTAATATCGTGTAGATATAAAATTAGTTGACGAATGATACAAGTTTTGTTGAAGTGATAGTGATATGGGTTTGAAAAAGTCGCGGTTGCATGTGACATAAGAAGGAAAGAAAGAGAAAGAAAGAAAAAGAAAAAAAAATGAACAATTACCACAATTCTTACACCTTCTCCTTCTTCTTGGTACTAGTAGTGTTCATTGTGCTTGGTCCGGCCACTTCAATCGCCGTCACCGTCAGTACTTTGTCATCATCGGAATCACTAACTATCTCAAGCAATAGAACACTTGTATCACCGGGTGGAGTCTTCGAGCTTGGTTTCTTCAAACCCTCGGCGCGTTCGCGCTGGTACCTAGGGATGTGGTATAAGGAAGACGTTGAGAGAACCTACGTGTGGGTTGCCAACAGAGACAACCCTCTCTACAATTCCATCGGAACCCTCAAAATCTCTGGAAACAGTCTTGCCCTGCTAGGTCAGTCTAATATCACTATTTGGTCCACCAATCTTCCTCGCGGTAAACGGTTCTGCTACTTGTCACTGTATTACAGGGTTTGTTCCAAACGACGAGGCTGCTTGGGAGTTGAGACTATATGCCTCTGGCTGTAGGCGGACGAAGCAGCTTAGCTGTAGGACAGATAATCTGTTTTTCCAACTAAATAGTAGGAAATTGCCGGATATTACTAAGACGGCGACCTTGGATCGTGGAATCCATGTGAAGGACGGTGTCTTAGAGATTGCAGATGTATAGCGTTTGCGAGTAGTCAAAGAGATGGAATGGGCTGTGTGATTTGGACAGGAGAGGAGCTCTTAGATATCCAGACTTTTTACCTCAACGCTACTCAACGCCTGCTGTATATTAAAATGTCTCCAGGTATATATTGTGAGAAATATATTGTGAAAGCTAGTCCTTTATTCATATCATACGAAAGAGTATATTATATACAATAGATTAGATGAGATCCTAAATTAGCTAGGTATTGTACATTAGAGATAAGGCTAAATCATATTAGGAATAGGACCCCCTTTATATTGTATCACTTATTAAAATGCCTAAAAGTTAGATCGAGTTGGTCATATATATGCTTAATTAATAGCTTTTTTTGTTACAGATTTTTCCTCTGGTGGTGAGAAGAGAGACCGAACTGGAAAAATCTTAGGTTGGAGTATTGGAGCCACCGTTACGCTTCTTTTGACTGTTATCCTCTTCTGCTTTTGGAAGAGGAGACAGAAGCAAGCAAAAGCAGATGCTGCAACACCTATTGGTAATTATATAAATCATTTTTTATTTACTCTCATTTTCTATCTTCTGATCCTTTCTTTATGTGTTTTAATAATAATAATAATAATAAAATAGTCTCTCAAGTGGGTCTAATCTGCGAGATGGTGTTACCAACAAAGAAGAGAAATCTGTCAGGTGAAGACCAAATAGAAGAATTGGAACTTCCATTGATGGAGTTTGAAGCTGTTGTCACAGCCACCGATCAATTTTCTGACTCTAACAAAGTTGGAAAAGGTGGTTTTGGTGTTGTTTACAAGGTATAAATAAATTAACACTACCGATTCATAGTAAACTGTTTAAAAAAGTACTACAATAATATATATATATTAGGTGTTTTGTCCGCACTTGCGGGCTTAATAATTTTACTAATATCTATAAATAAATATATAATCAATTTATGTAAATTATAATAAATTATAATTCATAGAATCAAAATATTTAATAATAAACTAAACAAAATCTTTCTATATATAAAATTTTTCATCATCATAAAAATAATTTTCATTACACAACTTATATTTGAAAATACTCATGAACTTAAAACATTTAGTAATAAATTAATATTATTTTTAGATATAACAAAAAAGTACAAAAAATTATCTTTAATAATGTTTTGGATAACACAATATAAATTATCTATACATAAATTCTTTGCGAATTTATTTTTCATAATTAACTATATATTAACAAATAGAATTATTTTTCAACGTTAATAAAGACTTTATAACACAATATAAAAAAGTTAGATAAAGATAATTATCAAATTCATGAGATTCATTTTTTAATTTAGAATTAATTATATTTTAACAAATATAATTATTTTTCAAGGTTGATAAAGACTTTATCACATAATATAAAAACATTAAAATAAGGATAATTATTAAATAAATGAAATTCATTTTTATTTTATAATTAATTATATATTAAATAATATAATTATTTTTCAAGGTTAAAAAGAGTTTATAACCCAATATAAAATAGTTTTAGATAAAGATAAATCTAAAATCATTGAAATTCATTTTTATTTATGTTTAATTATATTAAAAAATTTAATTATTCATCTAGGATATAAACAATATTAACCGCTCTAACTTTCAACGTGAAAGTTACAAATTAATCAGAAAATTCACTTAAATTTTATAATTGAAAATATATTTTTAAGATAACAATCAAATACAAAATAATTAACATATTTTCTAAAAATATAATATTATTAACATAAATTCTTTTTTTTTATTTTATAATAAATTATTAAAAAATGAAAAATAAGCAAAATAACCTAAAATCATGGAGAAGTTGACAACTAAGCAAATTTACTTCTAAAATAATAATTGAAATATATTTTTAAGATAACAATCTAATACAAAAGAATTAATATATTTTCTAAAAATATAATATTATTAACATAAATTCGTTTTTACTATATAATAAATTATTAAAACATGAGAATAAGCAAAATACCCTAAAATCATGGATAAGTTGACAATTAAGCAAATTTACTTCTCAAATAATGTTATATATATATATATATATATTTATATAAAGTATGTAGAATTAATTTTCAAAAAATAAATATAAACGAGAGGAAAAAAAACTGATTATCAAATAAGAAGCCAATAAGAAATAAAGTCGACTTTAAATATAAACAAGTGTGATACAAAGAAAAAAATGTTAATTTTCTTTACAAAAAATAGTTTAATACATGGGTCTTTGTGTTTTTTTTTGTGTGGATAAATTCAAAATAAAATTAACACAATGTAAAATAAAAAAGGTACTCTTAAATACGCTCCTAAGATTTTATTTGAAAGCAAAAGGCCCTAAGTTAGATATGTGTCACCACCAGGGAAGGTTAGTTGACGGGAAAGAAATTGCAGTGAAGAGACTATCGGAAATGTCAACTCAGGGTACCAATGAGTTCATGACCGAAGTTAGATTAGTGGCTAAGCTTCAGCATATAAACCTTGTCAAACTACTTGGCTGTTGTGTTTATAATGGCGAGAAGATTCTAATTTACGAGTACTTGGAGAATGGAAGCCTCGATTGTCATCTCTTTGGTTAGTGCTTCATAACAGCCTTATATTTGACAATTGAATCAATTTCTTCGATCTGTTGTGAATTATGTGCAGATAAAACCAGAAGCTGTTTGTTAAATTGGCAGACGAGATTTGATATTATCAATGGTATTGCCCGAGGGCTTCTGTATCTTCACCAAGACTCACGGTTTAGAATCATCCATAGGGATTTGAAAGCAAGCAATGTCTTGCTTGATAAAGATATGACTCCAAAAATTTCAGACTTTGGAATGGCTAGGATCTTTGGACGGGATGAGACGGAAGCTAATACAAGGAAGGTGGTCGGAACTTAGTAAGTAATTTTTTTAATTATATCCAAGTATATATTTGAAACAGAGAGAAGCTACGATCGAACATGGTATTTTAATATGTATATATATTTTTTAAATGCAGTGGCTATATGTCCCCAGAATATGCGATGAATGGGACATTCTCGATGAAGTCAGATGTGTTCAGCTTTGGGGTCTTGCTTCTTGAAATTATAAGTGGCAAGAGGAATAAAGGCTTCTGCGACTCGGATAGTAATCTTAATCTTCTCGGACACGTGAGATTTCGAAAACCACCCTTCTCTTTTATTTGACTTTATTTTTGGCCCCCCCATATAATCTTCTTAATAAGAAAAGATACCGATCACCAGGTGTGGAGAAAATGGGAACAAGGTCGAGGTCTAGAGATAGTAGACGTCATAGATACGACATCACGGCCACGTGAAATCTTAAGATGCATACAAATCGGTCTATGGTGTGTTCAAGAACTTGTAGAGGATAGACCAGTGATGTCGTCAGTAGTTTTGACGCTCGGAAGTGAACAAGTATTGATTCCTCAACCTAAACAGCCAGGTTACTGTCTCGGCAGCGGAAGTTCTCTTGATGATACCAAACATCGTGACGACGAAGCTGGCACATTCAATCAAATCACCAAGTCGATCATTGACGCTAGATGACTCATTGTGTGTGGGGGGGGGGGGGGGGTCTCATAAATAATACCAAACCAAACGAAAAGGATAAGATTTTTTTAAGTTATATGAGCCATTAGATCAAAATAACGAAAAGGATACCGTTATTTTTCGTGGTTTATATTTGTCATGCTTAATGTTTGTGACTATTCCGTAACTATTTATTAAAAAAAAAAACAATTAATAAATTTAAAACAATACAAATATGTATTTCGTATATATGGTGGTGTCATATACATATTACATCATACATATAACATATATACACACACATATATGGAGATTCGGTTTGATAATGGATTCGATAGTGGTTGATAAAAAGATTATGTGAGTGGGGAGTAGAAGAAAGAAATTATGTGACCAGAATTGAAGAAATCGATTTGATTTGTTTGTGTTAGGAGAAAGAGAATCGTTTGTAGATAAAGAGAAACACTTGTTTACAGAGGAAAAAGGTACATGGGAGAGAGAACGAGAGAAAAAAAGAAACAAGTAATATGAGCCATTAGATCAAATGGATCAATGGTTAAGAAGACAGTTATCCTTGTCAAAAGGAATACACTAACACATATCACATATGCATCCTCTACCATTATACGATTTTGTTATTTCTAGGTATTTGTTGGTTGATAGTTTTCAGATAATTTAGTTTATTAAATATAAAGTTTAAAATGTTATGTACAAGTTAACTTTAAAATTTTGGAATTTTTAAGGATTCAGTTCACATTTAAAATGATTTAGTTCACATTTAAAAGGAGATAAACTAGATATTGTTTTTAAACTACAAGTCTAGCTTCTGAGTATATATAAAAATAGATTTTTTTATATACATTTTTTAACTAACTAAAAATTATATTTGAATCATTTCATTATTTACGTTTTGAGGTTTGGATAAAGTTTGAGTAGTGTTTGTGGTTATATTTAAAGTTATGATTTGAAAAAAAAATAATCAAAATCTTTTAACTTTGTATAAGAGTTAAATCTTTTAGAGTTTGTTTTACTTGGCTCTAGTACTAAAGTATCACTCTGGTTTCTCCTTTGAGCCACCGCCACTTCGTACCCCGATCTTACGGTATAGTTCCCCGAAGTTGTATGTGATTGATATTAGTTTTTTTTTTAGTAGAATTTTCCCTAATTTTAAAATCATTACTTGTTATTTTGTGAATTTTAAATTAGTTTTAAAAGATTGTAAAAATATTATTTATGGGATTAATCAAAAAGGGGACAAAGCTGTAAGAACAAGAAAAAAAACTTACCAAAAAAAGAAGGAAGTACTTATAATTCAATGCTCCTACACAGTTAACAACCCATACACAATGGTGATCCATCGTCAACACACACCTACCACCTATGTAACACAATCAGCCACACCATTCAACTTCAAGATTCTCCATATTAAAAAAAAAAAGAACCTACAAACAGAGCAATGATGGCAACGAGGAGGTTTAGGTTGATTGCACTTCCTACAAAACCTAACTCTAGGGTTTGAAGATTTTGTCTGTAAACCCACAAACTCCAGACTAGTTAACGGATCAGATTCACCCCTCTCTTCATCAATAGCTGGTATCAAATTAGGTGGCACAACACCAGGATCAGTGAAAACAATAGAGAAGTAGCTCCACAAAAGCATCGCCAGCTGCAACAACAACAAGACTACACTAGTTCACATCCTAAAGCAACACACTTAAACTAGTTCACATCTAAAGCAACAAACTTTAGCCTAGTTCACATCCTAAACCAACAAACTTAGAGACTAGTTAACATCTTTTTTTTTTTTTTGGACAAAGAGACTAGTTAACATCTAAAGCAACAAACTTACACTAGTTCACATCTAAAAGCAACAAACTTTAGACTAGTTCTCCACAGTAACAAACTTAGACTAGTTCACATCTAAAGCAACAAACTTTAGACTAGTTCTCTACAGTAACAAACTTAGACTAGTTCACATCTAAAAGCAACAAACTTTACACTAGTTCACATCTAAAGCAACAAACTTACTCTAGTTCACATCTAAAGGAACAAACTTTAGACTAGTTCACATCTAAAGGAACAAACTTAGACTTAGTTCACATCTANCTAGTTCTCTACAGTAACAAACTTAGACTAGTTCACATCTAAAAGCAACAAACTTTACACTAGTTCACATCTAAAGCAACAAACTTACTCTAGTTCACATCTAAAGGAACAAACTTTAGACTAGTTCACATCTAAAGGAACAAACTTAGACTTAGTTCACATCTAAAAGCAACAAACTTAGAGACTAGTTCACATCTAAGGTAACAAAATTAGAGACTAGTTCACATCTACAGTAACAAACTTAGACTAGTTAACATCTAAAGCAAAAAACTTTAGACTAGTTCACATCTAAAGCAACAAACTTAGTCTAGTTCACATCTAAAAGCAACAAGCTTAGACTAGTTCACATCTAAAGCAACAAGCTTTACTAACTAAATTGAACCTTTACCAACCAAGGAAGCTTTTGAAGCAAGAATTAATGATTTAAAAGGAAACCCATATCGAAAGATTTGAGCTTTCGTTACTTACAAGTAAATGCAAGAGGACAAGGATGGTAAGAGCTAGAAGGGAATCAAGGCCTCCTTGAGAGAGAGCATGTCCATAATTAGTCAAAAAGACGACGTAATAAGTAACACCGACAATACCGAGAACTAATAAGATCATGATGGATCCGAGACCTCGTAAAGCTGTACATAACATAAACACGTTCCACGCCATTGCAGTACCATATCTATGCATACTAGTCAAAGATTCGATTTTACAGAATTTGAAAAGAGGAGTTTAAAACGAGGAGTGATTTTCATTTATTCCATAGATGCAATAGAGCTTAAAGAATGAGACTTGGTCTCCGTTTTTGGAGCTAATGAGAAATTTTCAGAAGAAACTAAAGGTTTGTGATTTTTATTTTTTAATGACTTTGAGATGAATCAGTCTTTCACGATCCCATAATTGTAAAATATATTTTTTACCCGTACTTTTTTTTTTTTGTTTTATCTACAAAATCTTTTGTTTTGATGATATGAAATATTACTATCTAATATAACTTTAAAAATTAATGCAAATTTTAATTTATTGATATCATCAATATCTATGTAAATGTATTATATGTAATTGTGTAGTTTTATTTTGAAAAAAAAATAATATCAATTAACTACACTTGATGCCGAGAAACAGGTCAAACTCGCCCGGCTTGACCCACAAAGAAAATATATTTGTCTGCATATGCTCCACTTAATTTTGTGGGTAATCTACAAACCTGTGAATAACTATTAAATAATAAAAATTTTTTTTTATAAAAGTAATATTTTTAAATTAAATATTTAATATTAAAAAATATAATTATTTTTATCGACATTTAGTATATTTTTGAAAAATAAACTAAAAACAATTATTTTTGTGGATTACTGGATACTCGTAACTGTAATTAGAATAAATCGCATCTATCCCGCGTAAAATACACTTGATCCGCACCTGCAATCGACATAGTCAATCCACGGGTTAATATCAAAATTCTCAGGTCTAACTACGCCCATTAAAGTTGATGTGTTTATTTTTGAAAAAAACTTCATAAATAGTTAAAAAGTGAATTTAGTTCATTAATGAATCCATTATCATATTGTTTTTTGGTCCAAAAACCAAAAGAATATATTGTCATTAATGAAAATAAAAATTTGTTCATGTCATTAAAAATAATTTTGGAAAACCTAAAAACTCATTAAAAGAGGAATAATCATGTTTAAACTGTATTGACGTAATTTTTTTTTTAAAATAAATTATTTCGTTAAATTGCTAATTTGTCCCGGCAAACAAAAAGTAAAAAAAAAAAAAAATTTTAAAGGAAAACGATAAAAAGAATCGCCCACCGTGGGGCTCAAACCCACGACCACAAGGTTAAGAGCCTTGCGCTCTACCAACTGAGCTAGACGGGCTTGTTGTTGTAGTCAAACTCATCTTATTCTATCAACTGAGAAATATGTAGTTGTAGATCTATTTTATCGCTTATTAGGCTTTAAACGATCCAATATTAACACTGGCCCATTGGGCCGCAGTAATAAGCATATGAAACATGTTTGCTACTCGTCGGTTCTTCTTTGGTTCTCATTTCAAAGGTTGAAGAAGAGAGGACTCTTCTGAAGAGATGGCTTCCATGGTGTCACCGACCACTTGCTTATACCTCCATAAACGCCGGTTAAAGCTTCCCTCACATGGTCTTCTTCGTATAACCGCTTCGATCCCAGACTCTTCAGATGAGAAACATCCCAAGTTAACCACTCGAAGGTACTAACTACTAATACTCTGTTTATCATTTGAACCAATTATCTGACTTGAAATTTTATTTGGAATTGGTAGAGAGATGATTCTTAGGAGCAGTGAACTAGCTATGATCGGAGCCATTTTCCAGCTCAGGTATATGTTTTTATTTCCGACAGATGTCCACGAGTTATGGTTTGGTGGTAATGATATTATGTTTGGTTTGGTTTTTAAGTGGGAAGAAACCAGATTATCTTGGAGTACAGAAGAACGAGAGGTTAGCTCTATGTCCTGCTACAAACAACTGTATATCTACTTCGGAGAGTGTCAGCGATCGTGTCCACTATGCTCCACCATGGAACTATAACGGTGGAAGGAAAGCGCCTGTGAGCAGAGAAGCTGCAATGAAAGAGCTTATCAATGTGGTAAGAGAGCCTTGAATAAGTTAAGTGTTTGTTTGGTGAATGAGTTGTATCAAGAGATGGGTTTTTGTTGCAGATTAAGTCGACGAAACCAGACAAGTTTACTCCTCGGATTGTGGAGAAGAAGGATGACTATGTTCATGTGGAGTATGAAAGTCCTATCTTAGGTGTAAGTAGTAAAGCATAAGCTTTTCTGTTGTCTTGGCGTCAAAGACCATATCTTAAAACATGTTGTCTTTGGCAGTTGGTAGATGATGTTGAGTTCTTGTTCTCTCCTGGGAAGAACTCGACAGTGGAGTATCGATCTGCATCACGTAAAGGCAACTTCGACTTTGATGTGAACAGAAAGCGAATCAAGGTAAAGAAACTTGGATGGTGATAGTCTCTCTCTGATAGGCTGATGATTCATTCATCTGCTTTCATTTTTTTAAATCTATACAGGCATTGCGACAGGAGCTGGAGAAGAAGGGATGGGAATCAGAGAACAGCTTCTGATTATTGATTAATTATGATTGTCAATACTCAAATGTTACTAGAAACTCTTCCAAAACAACTTTTTTGTCATAAATAAGAAAAGGGAGAATCTGTTAACACACAAGGAAACAAACTTCAAACACAGTTCAAGATAACAGAGGGGGAGCCTAGTGTTTGAGCCTAGCAAAGGTGTGCTTAGTCTTTCCTCAAGTCCATGACTTCTGTCCTAATCCCATCAGCCTTGAGAATCATAATCTCAAGCTTGTCTCCCTATTACAAACAAAACCAATCCACAACGCATTAGGTCAGCCATACATGAGCCATTAGTTATCACAAGAAGAGACAAAACTCACAGTGTAGATATCCCTCTCAGTGGCAGAAGCGAACACAGTCTTAACCAAATCAACTGCTTCAGGTTCACTAAGAGGTGTGATAGCATCCTACACAGCCAGAAAACGTAAAACTAAGCAACTTGAAATGATTCATCAAGTGCTTAAACTGAGAAAAAAAAGGCAAACCTGGGCAGGAAGCAAGAGCGGGCTAGGACTCTTGAGCTGATTATCAAGGAAAGGCATAATGAGAGTGGAACCAGAGCCTTGAGCACTGTATCCAACCTTCTCATAAGACCCCACAGCATCATAAGTAAAGACACAACCTTTTCCTGAATTATTTTTTGCACAGAAGGCACAACTTAACACAACTCCTACACTAAATCACAATAGCAAAACCCAAAGAGAAAGTAGAATGCTTTGTTTCACCTTCCTCATCAAGCCCACCAAGAACATTAAAAGCATAGTAAGGAAAAAACCGCTTGAAGTAAAGCGTGTTGGAGAGAAGCTGAGCCATTGCAGGACAACTCATCTGCTTGTTATGCTGATGCTGATAAACCTATTAAAAGACACACACACTTTTTATCACACACAAAAGTCTTTATTAGTGCTGGGCCTAACTCACACCCAAAAACTAGCTCAAAAACTAGCTCAAGAGTGGAGGATTGTCCACACACATATATATTACTCCCATTCATTCATATTTCTCGATGTGGGACTCTAATACACACCCCCCCCCCTCACGCTCAGGATTGGACATCTGAAGCGTGAAGTTTGTGGGACTGGACATCCACGGGTGGGCCACAATCGAGAAATTGAAAACCTGTGGGCTCTGATACCATATTTACGTTCAAGCTTACTTGAGAGAGAAGAAGAAGTTTGTTATGAAAATATCTCTTGTTTATTAAAATGGACATTTACAAGTATATATATAGTCAGCTATACAATTGAGATTAAACCAACTAAGTTAACCAAACCACTAAACCGTAATCTAATAACCAATAGTCTTAAATCTTTTTACAAAGAAATGCAAAGGGGAAAGAAAGCTCACCAAGTGCCTTGACTTGAGAACTTTCTGAAGAGCTTTCACATCAGCTTGAAACCCAGAGGAAGAGAGCACAGCTTTATCTGCTCTGTAGAGACATATAAAAAGACAGTAACTTTAAATATCCAATGAACAAAAAAAAAACCAAGAATTGATTTAAAGGAAAAACCCTAATAATAATAATTAAGAGGATCAAAGAAAGGTGGTTACAGTTTATGGATCTTAGAGTA
>CAKOAT010235154.1:312673-338984 GCA_932364175.1 Eruca vesicaria subsp. sativa | reverse complement strand
ACATGTGTTTTATTTAAATTCGATATTTCCTATCTATTTCCTCCTAATTTCGTAGTAAGAAACTATTTCCTCCTAATTTCGTAGTAATATTTTACTACGCCTTTACGAGGAAAGTGTTTACAACGGCCTTACGAGGAAAAGTACTTTTTCCTCGTAATCTCCTCGTAAATTTACTAAGGTCTTACGAGGAAAGTGTTTCTCCGTAAGTTTTCGAGGAACTTACGAGGAAATTTGCTTTCCTCGTAAGATCCTGGTAAAGGCTTAGTAAATTTACGAGGAAGAATTTTCCTAGTAAAATTTCCTAGTAAATGCTTTGTTTTCTTGTAGTGTTATCACTCTGGGCGTGGTTACTTTCTTTGATTATTTCTTTACCTCTGCAGCCTTATTGGCTTCAGGTAATGGGGTTGATCCAGGTTATTTTCTCACCACATTGTTTCAATTTAGAAACTATCTTAAATAGAGCTGAGTTATACTTTTCCACGGATTTAAAATCCTGAAATATGAGATTCCTCCAATCATACATAGCCTTTGGTAGGCATGGGCGTTCGGGTGTGGATCGGATATATCGGATACGGTTCTTTTTTTGTAACACCTCCTAGGTCCCATTTTAAGAAATTCTTAAATTCGTATCGGGATCGGATATAACACATTGGTTTTGGTTTCGTTTTGGATTATACTGAAGTTACCGCATATCATTTGGGTTTCGGGTTTTAGTGTATCGGTTTCAAATTAACTGAAGTAAAATTCAAAGAAAACAAATAAACATAAGACACTTAACTTAAATTTATGAATCACAATTGTTGAAATTTGGTTTATTGATGATCATGACGCCAATGAAGTAGAACAAGATATGAAGATTTATAAATATGTAGAAATTACTGAAATTGTAATGTCTTCTATGTTATTAAATGATAACATTAGACAAATGCTTACAAATTGATCCAAGTGAAAAGTGAAATATGATAACTCACATAATATATAATCGTATCAACACAAAATTTGTTAAGTAAGATGAACTAATAAGAACTAAGAAACATGTCTCTCAAACTTTGGAAATAACAAAACGTGTCTTGAAAATTGTCGACTTCGTGTAATACATGTATATATTTATCTACATAATACATACACTTCGGTTATTTTGGATTATACTTCGGGTTTCGGATTAAACCGAACCCATACCCAATATCCAAAGTATCAGCATATCAGAGCCGGTTGGGTATTATGATGGATCCATAACCGGTTGGATTCGGATTTTTTGGTTCGGGTTTGGGTTCGGTTCTGGATTATAGATAATATGCCCAGGCCTAGCCTTTGGTAATAACATCATTCTTTGGTGATCATATCTCATTTTTAATTATGTCTAAAGGTCTAAGGGATTCTCAATAGTTAGATACTGATCCTTGAGACTTTCAGCAAGATGATGGCGAATAATCATTATTGCCATGTATATATTTCTTTCACTTGCACTATTGTCTTCGATGATACATTCACCGAGGCCCTTTGATTCCAGGACAATCCT
This sequence comes from Eruca vesicaria subsp. sativa, assembly GCA_932364175.1. Classification (NCBI taxonomy): domain Eukaryota; kingdom Viridiplantae; phylum Streptophyta; class Magnoliopsida; order Brassicales; family Brassicaceae; genus Eruca; species Eruca vesicaria. The sequence continues at coordinate 337,465 of CAKOAT010235154.1, read as the reverse complement.
TGTGTCTAATGCCCATTGTAAATAATTATTTTAGGGCTGTAAAGTCCAAATTGTTGATTTTCGACATCATATATCACTCAATTTTAGATCTCACAGAAAATAAAATTCATGCGTCCATATTAACATGTAAACATTGTAATCTTGACGCAATTTCTATATGTAAACAAGCCAAGGTAATATAATTCAAACAAGCCTAACATACAATCAATGTCTATATGTTTTCATGTGGCCAAGGTGGTATATGATGCAAGTCAATCTTAGCATTACGTGATCCAACATGTACATATGAATGATGCAAACAACCTAGCAGTACGTATTCTAAAATGTACAGGAGTGTAACCATATAATCTCAAAACAATCTTATCAATTTATGCGAAGATCATGAAAAAATCGTGTGGCCTTAATCAAGACAATCAACCAGATTCAATGCTCCATATTCAATTTAGTGTTAAGTATCGACTTCAATCATGAGACTAGCAATCTGATATATCAAAATCCATCAAGCAATCTTAAACCTTAAAACACTCAATTTGGATCAACTAATTATAGCATTCATTTCGATTAATAATATGCAATGTGCAGATTAGGGTTTTAGGGTTTCGATCCAAAAATAGGGTTTCAATCATGAAAACAATTAATCTAGTAAACAACCCTAGCTGTCAAAACAATCATTCAACAAGATCGATCAATTGAAATATGCGATTAGGATTTAGGGTTTCAAAACGGATCTAGCATATTAGGGTTTAAGATCGGGCCAATAAAAACAAACAATCTCAATCCTTAAAGGCAATCAATAAATCAATCGAATCAAGCAAATAAAAAACGATTTAGGGTTTCAAGGTTTCATGCATCATATGCATTATGCATACATGTAGTTTAGGGTTTTGATTTAGGGATTCGATTTTAGGGATTCAATTTTAGGGATTCAAAACATCAGGTTTCGATTAGGGTTTTAACAATCCTAGCACCTGGGTTCTAAGTGTTTATGTAAATCTCAACCAAAACAATCAAGCAATCAGAACATGATTGGGTTCCAACTAACAACCTAAACGAACCATTCAACCTAACAATTCTATTAAGGTTTCGAATCTAGGGTTTCTATTTTAACCATTAGGGTTTTGATTCTTTAAATTAGGTTTTCAGAATTGCCTTAATCACCAATAGGGTTGAATGGACCGAACAAGCTGGAACTCTAGATCGCAAATCTGGAACCGGATCGTGCTGCATCGCGGATGGAGCTCGTCGAGTATCGGATCGCGAATTGTTGGTCGGGTCGCGGATTGGGACGAGCTGGGTACGAGCCGCAATATCGGAACTTGCAATCTATCGGGTGAACTTCCTGAGATCGGATCAGACTGGAACTTGCAGAGATCGGATCGAGGATTGCATGGTTCTTGATCGAGATGATTAGGATGAGATCGGCGGCTGAACAAGAATTAGGATTAGAGTTACACAGCTAGGGTTCTCACCGTCAAGGTTCTTAGCCGAGGGAGCTAGGGTTTCTGGTCAGAATTTTTAGCTTAGGGCTGAGAGACTTGATCGTGTTGATAACGTGTCGTAAAACTAATAGGGGAGTAGATGTATATTATTCATAAATCATAAGGTGACCTTTATATAGGGAATTAAAAGTAAGTAAAAGGAAATCTTAACCCAATGAAAAATTAAATAGTACAAAACATAATCCATATAGAAAAAAAAAAACCAGCCGATGGAGAAAAGGAAAGATGGTCCAGCCGCCTATGGACTAGCCGCTTATGGGCTTAATGAACTGGACTGATTTATGATATCCACAATACAATGGTTTATAACATGCACCTTTCTTTTTTCTTTTTTTCTTTGAACTAATGGGCACCCCTTTCTAAAAAATATGTATGAGTTCTATTATTTATATAGATATTTTCTTGTTTGAAATTCTGTTGTTTTAGTTTTACATAATTTTCTTTATTCTTTCTTTAAATTTAGTTTATACTTCAATTTTATTTCTTATTATATTCAAAGTATACATATGGTTGGAAATGTAAATTATAGTAAAATTATCTACATCTTCAAATGATTATAATGGAAATTATATTATAAACCGAAAATAATATAACAAATTGATAGTTCGTTAATAATATCTTTTCAAATAAAAATTTACAAAATATATTTTAATTTAAATATGAATATATATATATATATATATATATATATATATATATATAATTTTGATAATTTCATTTTTATATAAACTTTTTTTTTCAAGTTTCGCCTTGGGGCCTGTCACTGCCTCGATTCTCAGGTCGTTAATCTAAAGCCAGCCATACAAGTCTTTTCATTGTAATATAAAGCAATTTATATGTCTCTGGATGCGTCACATTTTTATCCAAAACCAAAAGAAAATTAAAGTTACAGCGGCTTTAAAGTGTACAAACTTATTTATGCACCAATTATTAAAACGTTGTTACAATCATAAACAATCAATGGGACCATTTTCTGCTTTATTTGATTAATAATTTATTTCTGGTCGGTGAAACTGAGAAGGAATTTTTCTTTTTCTTTTTGTTTGAATCGAAAAGGATATCTATTGCCATTTCGACGATAAAGAACACGTACTAACGTATTTCTACACCAATCATTCTACTGTTACACTCTTAATCAATCAATCATTCTACTGTTACATTTATAATCAATGGGACCGTAGCTTTATTTTCTTGTATAAAGTAGAGTTATTTTCATCCTAAGACAGTTTTAAGATTTTTATTACAAGATAAGGAAGTTATTGCTCCTAAGGTAATTTTTTACAATTATAAGTCAATTACGTTTACTCTTCTAATTAAATAGACCCCATAATTTTCAATCTCATTTTCTTCTCTCTTTAACAGTGAACAACCTTCCTACATTTTAATGCCAAAATACATCTACATGTACAATGATTTACATGTACACAAAATTTGTACAATAATACATAAACGCTATATATTGTTCCCCAACAAGGGAAATGTATCTTCTGTCCACTCTAATTTTTTCTGGTTCTTGAATCAAAACAAAGCATTGATGCTCACAAATCCATCTACAAAGGAAGTTATAATATCTAATGATTTTATAAAAAATCACATGTACATTAGTTCAAAGTTGGCCATTGTTGTTATCAAGGTTCTCACAAATGGTGAATGTGACAATAAAAAGCACGACAGTGACAATAGTTTTGAAGTAAGAGCAGAGTAAGGAGACGCGAGAAAATGTAAACGTCATCGTTGAAGCTTTAAACGATCACATTGTTAATGTTATATACATCACGATTATATAATCTTCATAAATATATCTTGACATATCTTAAAATATATTAAATAATGAAGATACTAATTAAATACATGTTTTTTAAATAAAAAAATTCTAGAACAATATAATTTATTTACAGGAAAAGGTAGAAAACTCAGAAAAAAATGAAAAAAAAAATATATGGGATCCACTTTATTTGTTTTGTTTATTAGGAAGAGTAGTTAGTAAACGAATACTTAGAAAATAGAATTAGAAGAGGAAATTGTTAAGATAAAGTACCTTAGTAAAAGAAAGTGTCTTTCTTGATATAAAAAATACAAAACTGCCTTAGAGTGTAATTGTTTCTATAAAGGGAAAATTCCATATAAATACCCCAACTAAATTCTATTAAGCTTTTTAATACCCAAACTTTTTCACTACACAGTTTAAAACCTCAACTAATTATTCTGCCCACTTTAATACATCAACTTTTATAACTGTATCCATTTTAATACTTAAACTTTGTTTATTTTAATTAACAATACTAATAAGTTTCCAATGAAATTTTAAAAATGTCTAAACTTCACAAAAAATTTAATTTTATTATATGTTTGAGTAACGAAATTAAATAATTTTTTTATAATCTTAAGTTTTGTAATAAGTTTTTTAAGTTTTATATATTGAATTTAGTTTGTTTTTTTTAAATAAAAAGTAAATTATTTTTTTTCCTTCAAAAACTTTTTTTTTAAACAATAAATTTTCTACAGAGTTTGTTTACCTTATTCTTAAATCTTCAAATAAACTTAGAAAATTTAAATATTTTTTCTTAGATTTTGGAGACTTTTAAAAATTTCGTTTGAAATTTATTAGTATTGTTAATTAAAATAAACAAAGTTTGAGTATTAAAATAGATACAATTATAAAAGTTGGTGTATTAAAATAGACAGAATAATTAGTTGAGGTATTAAACTGGATAGTGAGAAAGTTTGGGTATTAAAAAGCTTAATATAATTTAGTTGGGTATTTATATGGAATTTTCCCTTCTATAAATTATCGGTCGGTTACAACCAAAAATGTTGAATATCGCCATGTGACAAATAAGAAATGTTAACCAACCTTATCGCCAAGATACCAATAAATATCGAACCATTTGCCACCGCAATTATTGCAATTCACTCTCCTTCTCATACATCTTCCCACTCAGGTACTCTCTCTCTCTCTCTCACTCTCACTCTCTTTCATTCTCGAGTTTAGAGATAGAACAATCCATGAGAATACAGAGATTTTGGATGGCTAGATTTCAGAGACTATGAAAGGAGCATTAAATTATTTAATAGGCTTTTCTTTTCTTTATAAAACATAACATTTATGTGGCTTAACCTTGTTGATATCAACTATGGTCCCATTGAAATTTATTACAGTATTATATTTTTAATTTATTGTGCTTTTATATCATGCTATGTTTCTTTTTTTTTTTTCTTCTGATACTGATCTTATTTTTATATAGAGCATTTTCATCCAGATATAAGTATTTCATCAGTACTTTTTGCAACGTTTTAGTTGTTTTCTATCAGTTTTCATATTTTTATCAAAAACAATAAAATACTGACATTAATTTTATTTATTTATTAAAAAAAACTCATAATATCTAGTAGTATGTTTTGGTTTATTTTCCGAAATGGATATTAGAAAATAATAAATAATTTAATGTTATCGTATCAATAATGACTCCATACCAAATATTATGTTATATCGCCAATTATGTGTACTATTTATTATTTGGAGTTTGAACCAGTCCAACTAAAGATGTTAGAGTAATTTTTTTTTTCTTTAACCATAATCTAATTCTATTACAGATATAGAAATGATCAAACTAATAATTAAAGTTAGAGTCATTGTGTTGTCTTGTTCTTAGCAGATTAAATCTTACTGATCTTACTAGCTAAGATGTCTTGGGATGACGGAAAGCACGCCAAGGTGAACAAAGTGCAGCTTACTTTCGATGACGTCATCAGATCCATCGAGGTGGAATACGAGGGAACCAACCTAAAGTCCCAGCGTCGTGGCACTGTCGGCACCAAATCAGACGGAGTTAGTACACAGTGTTTAACGCTTTAGTATCAATTCTTCATCTTATTAAACGTTGTTTTTATTTTGGCAGTTCACACTGAGCACGGACGAGTACATAACGAACGTGTCTGGTTACTACAAAACCACTTTTTCGGGGGACCTTATAACGGCGTTAACGTTTAAGACGAACAAGAAGACATATGGGCCTTACGGAAACAAAACTCAGAACTACTTTTCAGCTGACGCGCCCAGCGATAACCAAATTGCTGGATTTTTAGGAACCAGCGGCAATGCTCTCAGCTCCATCGACGTTCACTTTGCTCCCATTCCTACCCCTGGAAGCATCAAACCAAAACCTGTTGATCCTCCTAGCGGTTCTGGAACCGACTCCGGCAAAGACGGTTCAAAACCTGAAGGCTCTGGAACCGACTCCGGCAAAGACGGTTCAAAACCTGAAGGCTCTGGAACCGACTCCGGCAAAGACGGTTCTAAACCTGAAGGCTCTGGAACCGACCCCGGCAAAGACGGTTCTAAACCTGAAGGCTCTGGAACCGACTCCGGCAAAGACAGTTCTAAATCTGACGGCCCCGGGAAGAAGGGGCCGCTTGGTGGTGATAAGGGAAATGTATTCGATGATGTTGGTTTCGAAGGTGTGAAGAAAATTACCGTGGGAGCAGATGACTTAAGCATAACCTATATCAAGATCGAATACATAAAAGATGGGAAAGTTGTTGTCCGTGAGCATGGCACAGTTCGTGGGGAACTAAAAGAGGTAAAAATAACTAAATAAATTTCTATGTGTGACTTTAGTTAAAATATTACTAAACATTTTGTTTCTAATGAAAAATGATTTATAGTTTTCTGTGGACTACCCAAACGATACTATCACGGCCGTTGGCGGAAGCTTCAAAAATGTTTTCACCTATGATACAACCCTCATCACATCACTTTACTTCACAACCTCAAAGGGTATTACCTCTCCATTATTTGGCGAGAAGAAGAAGAATGCAACAGAGTTCGAGTTCAAAGGTGAAAATGGAGGCAAGCTTATTGGGTTACATGGACGTGGTGGTAACGCTATTGATGCCATTGGAGCTTACTTCGACACCACCGGTTCAAAAGGGGGTAAGGTTGACGAGGGTCCAAAAACTGATGTCTCCGGGAAGAAGGGGCCGCTTGGTGGTGACAAGGGAGAAGAATTCAACGATGTTGGTTTCGAAGGTGTGAAGAAAATTACCGTGGGAGCAGATGACTTAAGCATAACCTATATCAAGATCGAATACTTAAAGGACGGAAAAATTGTCATCCGTGAGCATGGCACAGTTCGTGGAGAACTAAAAGAGGTAAAAACCCCATTATTATTAAAAGAAAAACATTTTTAATAGCTAATCTTTAATATGTAAATTATTTACACAATTACCATTTTTTTAGGTATCAACATATTACCTCTTCTCACAATACTTAATTTAACAATCTTTCTCTTACTAAAAATTAATTACTCGAAATACCATTGGACATACTGATTATTAACAGTTAACTAGATCTCGACCCGCACAACCGTGCGGGTATTTTAATACGAATATTTGAAATTATATAATATTTCTTCTGTTTCAAATTAGATGATGTTTTAAAAGATTTATTTTGTTTCAAAATATAAGACGTTTTGAGATTTTAATATATATTTTGAGGTTTTAAGGTTGCCTTTAACTTTATTGGAAACTATTCAACCAAGAAAATTTTACTGTATTTTTAATAATTTGTTGAATGATTTTAAAATTATATCTTTAAAAATATTTTTGTAAAAGAATGTAAATTTCTTAATCTTTGTGCAATGATCCAAAATATCATATATTAAAAAACGGACGGAGTAAAATATATCAATAAATAAATATAATTTGATTATGTATACTATCCAACTTTATAATATTTATATGACTTGTAATATAATTAATTTGAAATTTATAAATATGTATTTTGTAACAATTTTTATAAACATTATTATGTAACATTACTAATTTATATTTTTTTATTTCTAAATTTGAAATATATGTAAAAAGTAAACTAAGTTGGATCTATATAATTACATAAACAAAATTTTGGGATATTCTTAATAGTATTTTACATAATTTTATTTTTTTGTTTATAAATGAAAAATGAGTTGAAATTTTAATTATATTGTATGCTAGTTAAATAAACTTTTTTAATAAAATACAATTATGAGTATACTTAGCGACACAGTAATTTAAAAAAAAAAAAATTTAGTGCTATATGGAATTTACATTAATTTCTTAAAGATTTTACAAGACTATATTACGGTAAATTTTATTTGTACTTTTGTACTACATGGAAATATATATTAATTTCTTAAGATTCAAAAATTATACAGACTTATAATTATTGGTCAAACTTAAAATATACCACAATTTCCAATATATTAGGTAATAATAATATAATATTTACCATTTTCTAATCATGGCATGCATTAATTAGGCTTAATTAGCAATATTGTTATTATTAAACAAAGTGTTTAAATTATAGCTGATATAAAATTAGTTCTTTTGTTTCTTAAAAGTGTTATTATTAGCATTTTACTTAATACAAAAAAATAATTTTTTTTTTGAAATGTAATTTTTATTTACTTTCAACTTAATATTAATTACATAAGTATTGATCATAAATATATTTATTTATCTCAAATACTATTGGTTACATAAATGTAACTAATGAAAACATAAATATATATATTTTAATATTGTGAAATGTGTGGAAATATTATTTTTATAAAACGAAAGTGACATATTTATTCACAAAGCCCAAGTCTCTATCTAGTAACTAAATAAATTTCTATGTGTGACTAAAATTGTATTACTGAACATTTTGTTTCTAATGGAAAATGAAATATACAGTTTTCAGTGGACTACCCGAACGATAATATCACGGCCGTTGGTGGAACCTTCAAAAATGTTTTCACCTATGATACAACACTCATCACATCGCTTTACTTCACAACCTCAAAGGGTATTACCTCTCCATTATTTGGTGAGAAGAAGAAAAATGCAACAGATTTCGAGTTCAAAGGTGAAAATGGAGGCAAGCTTATTGGGTTACATGGACGTGGTGGTAATGCTATTGATGCCATTGGAGCTTACTTCGACACCACCGGTTCACAAAAAGGTAAGGGTGGCGAGGGTTCAAAAACCGATGTCCCCGGGAAGAAGGGGCCGTTTGGTGGTGAGAAGGGAGAAGAATTCAACGATGTTGGTTTCGAAGGTGTGAAGAAAATTGTTGTGGGATCAGATGACTTAAGCATAACCTATATCAAGATCGAATACATAAAAGATGGGAAAGTTGTTGTCCGTGAGCATGGCACAGTTCGTGGGGAACTAAAAGAGGTAAAAATAACTAAATAATTTTCTCTGTGTGACTTAAATTAATATTACTGAACATTTTGTTTCTAATGAAAAATCAAATGTACAGTTTTCAGTGGACTACCCGAACGATAATATCACGGCCGTTGGTGGAACCTACAAAAATGTTTTCACTTATGATACAACGCTCATCACGTCGCTTTACTTCACAACCTCCAAGGGTATTACCTCTCCATTGTTCGGCGAGAAGAAGAAGAATGCAACAGAGTTCGAGTTCATGGGTGAAAATGGAGGAAAACTTATTGGTTTGCATGGACGTGGTGGTAATGCCATTGATGCTATTGGAGCTTACTTCGACACCGGTTCACATGGAAGTAAGGCTGGCGACGGTTCAAAAACTGATGTCGCCAGTAAGAAGGGACCGCTTGGTGGTGAGAAGGGAGAAGAGTTCAACGATGTTGGTTTCGAAGGTGTGAAGAAAATTACTGTGGGATCAGATGACTTAAGCATAACCTATATCAAGATCGAATACATAAAAGATGGAAAAGTAGTCGTCCGTGAGCATGGGACAGTTCGTGGGGAACAAAAAGAGGTATAAAATGACTTTTGATAAATGTTCAATTGCTTTGATACTAATATGTATTTTGTTTCTAATGGAAAATGAAATACAGTTTTCAGTGGACTATCCAAACGATAGTATCACGGAAGTTGGTGGAAGCTACAAAAATGTTTTCACATATGATACAACTCTCATCACATCTCTATACTTCACAACCTCAAAGGGTATTACCTCTCCCTTATTCGGTGAGAAGAAGAAGAATGCAAAAGATTTCGAGTTCAAAGATGAAAATGGAGGCCAGCTTATCGGATTCCATGGACGTGGTGGGAATGCTATCGATGCCATCGGAGCTTACTTCGATACTGGTTCGAAACATGGTGGCCGTGATGACAGTGGAAGTGGATCCAACAGCGGTTCTAGTACTCAAAAACTTGACGCACAAGGAGGCAAGGGAGGCAACCCATGGGACGACGGTAGTGATCACGACGGTGTGACAAAAATATATGTTACAGTTGGTCGAGGAATCGAGCAAGTCAGGTTTGATTATGTCAAGAACGGGCAGACAAAGGAAGGACCTGCTCATGGTGTGGAAGGAGCTAGATCTTTCACTGAAACGGTACGTATGACATGTTATTCTTCCCTCAAAGAACGCTTTCTATTACACAAATTGTTAACTACATTACTGAAATTTTTATTACCTTACAGTTTGAGATAAGTCATCCCAACGAGTACCTCCTTACCGTGAAGGGTTGGTCTGATTCAACCAACAAGATTGATGGAATTCAGTTCACAACCAACACAAAGACTTCACAGTATTACGGGTCTCAAAAATCTCCTGGAGATGAAGGTATAGATATTTCACTTGAAGTGAAAGACAAGAAGATTGTCGGCTTTCATGGCTTCGCAGACACTCAGCTCAACTCTCTTGGAGCTTACTTCGCTCCAATCGCCTCAACTCCATTGAAACCTAGCAAGAAGCTAAAAGCAGTAGGTGGTGATGAAGGAGCTTCATGGGATGATGGTGCTTTCGACGGGGTTAAGAAAATACAAGTAGGGCAAAATGTTGATGGTGTATCTTTCGTGGCGGTCGAGTACGAGAATGGCTCCCAGAAAGTTCTTGGCGATGGTCATGGCAAAAAATCAGCACTTGGAGTTGAAACGGTGGCTATTTCTGTCTTTATCTATAAGTGTTGTAAGTTCTATGCATCTCAAGATTTGAATTCTTGAAACTTTTTTTCTTTTTTTTTTGTAGTTTGAGCTTGCGGATGGTGAGTACATTACGTCTGTGGGTGTCTACTATGATAAAGTTCATGCAGAGGGACGCGGTGTGACATTAGTGTCGTCTTTGATATTCAAGACTAACAAGCAAGAATCTCAACCATTTGGAATGACTGGGGGAGAATTTGTTGAACTCAAGGAAGAAGGTAACAAAATCGTTGGGTTCCATGGAAAAGCTAGCGATTGGATTCATCAAATTGGAGTCTATGTTGCACCAGTCACCAAATGAAAAGCTAGTTGTGTGTTGGCTCTTTGATTTTCAATGAATAAAGTTATGTCAGGGCCTCCTTGTGGATGAGGTCTCTTGATGGACTATGTTTCCCTGTTTGTGCTTGGGTGTGGTTAAGTGTGATGTTTGTGTTGTGCTTGTGGATTTTAATAAAAGGAGTCTTGCGTTTGCTAGAATTTGATTCTTCGTTAGTAATTTTCCATTTGCACCAAACTACTTGTACATTTTCACACATCACTACCGATCTATACCATTTCATCATCTTCTTATAAAGTAAACATAGCTACACAGTATGACTTTTTTTTCAAAAAAAAAAGAAAAAACATAGTATAACTTGTAAATAGAAGAAAATCCCATGTAACAAATACAACAAATAAATCCACGACGAATGTCCATGTGCTGCCAAAACCAAATTACAAAAGCAACAACAATAAGAAATAATAATCATCATTAATCTCTAGCAACCTCGTTGCTTCTTCTCTTCTACATAGATTGTAACTCGTGATGTAAAACTATACATTGTCAACATGGAAATAAATATTATCTGCGTGGACTTCTTAGTTGTGGTTTACATAGAAATTATTGTAAGTTTAGTGTGCATGTGTACATGCAGTTTCATGTGCACCAAAATTCGTTGTACAATTCTCTATCTGTTTTTGTCTCCGATAAACTGCAACACAATGAATTTGATCTTAAAAGCTCTCAAATACAACTTACAAAACCTAAAGTGATCTACAGAAATAGAAACCAAAAGAAAATATAAATTTAATACACATGTTTAGCCATTTACTACGGTTTCGGAACTAAGCAAAGAGAGGATGTGTGTTTGATTTTAGAAACCAAACTAAATCTCTCAGATAACTAACAACCATGAGAATCGAACTAATCTTCCAAAAACCATTTTCTTGGATGGATCTTCTGAACCTATAACCCGCCGCCATTGCAGCAAGCGAGATCAGTTCGAGTTTCATATTTAGGAGGTAGGTAAGATCATATAGAGCACTCGAGCTTCATCACGTCGGCTTGAAGCAAAAGTCTATGATCTTTAGGGATGTCGCACGCAATAATCGCATTTTAGGCAGTGACAGAGCTCTCGGGGGGCATTGACGTGGTCGATGTAAGCAAAACGCCCGCAAAGAGAAACGCTGGTATGAATCAAACAATTCTTTCCGGCGTGACCTTTATCAACATAATGGAATGAATTGATTAATTGTGTAAAGTTTTTTTTCTTTTTGAACTGATTAGTGTAAAGTTTGTTAATTACAACTTTCTTTAAATAGACTGGATAAGGAAAAGGAAACTTAAACCAGATGGTTATATCTAAACCATAATAAACCAATTTATATCATCTAAGAACCTTGTCGTCAAGATCGTCAAAGTGTAGCGAATGGATATTGAACTCCGTAGTTGGCTACTAGGGTACTCGTCATCACACGTCCAATGGAGATTGAAGGCACGATTAAAAATTATTTGTTTCAACATCTTTTGAGAGAGATGAATATTAGGGGAAGAGAAATCAATATGTGAAAGTTTCATTTACTGGATCGAAGATGTGAAAGGCAAAGGATGTGAAGAAGATGGAAATGTGAAACACTTTACCAATGAAATTAATCTGAATCTTTCAAATGGATATTAGTTTTTGAATCTATGGTGGAGAAGTGAATGTATAAGAATCACATCATTAAGTGGTTGATAATTGTAACCACACGATTTAAATTGGTAATGGTTGAAGTTATTCGTTCTTTTTTTTTTCCAACCAAACTATTTATTGAGTTAAATCTGTTATGACATTGTTATAGAAGAAAAGAGAAGAATTATGGAACAAACTCGATTGGTAGGGTAAATAATAAATCAATAGTAGTATGCTACAGAAGTTGTATGCTCATTAAAGTTTTTAATAAAGTGAATGGTAGAGCAGTAGTAGTATGCAATTTTAAAATATCATAATAGTTAGTATTATAATATATTTATATTAAAATAACATTTATATGTTTATAATATGTATTAATAATAATAAGTCTGAGTTATTATATAAGCTTATTATAGTTTATATGTAAAATATTATTATTTTGAAAAACTTAAATTTTCTGTTTAATATATTAGATTATTTTGGATATAAAAAATATTTAAATATTATTAAATAAATAATTTATATATAAATTGTCATTATTTATTTATTGGTAGAGCAGTAAATTAACTATCATAAAAAATAATATAAGTTATACAATTTCTTTATTAGTGTCTAAGTAATATATATATATATATGTTTATATTTATAATATATAAATATATATTATGTTATGTTTGTTATCAAAAATAAAGAATGATATGTGTAATTATATAAATTATATTATATTTTAAATGTGAAATATTGTTCTTTTTACAAATTTAAAATATTTAATTGAAATTTTATTTTTTTAAATATAAATTTATTTTTTATATTATTAAATAAATATAACTTGATTATGTATAATTATTTTTTACCTTTTATATATTTTAACCGTAAATGTTCTCCCAAAAAACTCCATATGAGAGCATTATCATTTGGTAAATGTTTTTTAAATGTTTTTCTAACAAATATTGATTGGATAATAAAGAGCATAATGCTAATGTTAATGTTCTGCCAATCAAGCCCTTATCCTTTTTTATTTAATATGGAATTGTGCAGGTTTTTATTTCTTTATTACCTTATTTAATATTTGACTTAATCAACGCTTGTGAAGGTTAAGTTAGAATTTTTGTTTGAATATCTAATCTATTAAAAAATCAGTACAAAATAAAAATGCTCCTTAATTTTGTAAGTTATTTACACTTCAATACCACTAATATATTTAATGAACTTATTTTAAGTAGTTTCTTTTTCCTTTACGAATTAATAATATATTTCCTAAATCTATCTTAAACAGAAAAATACCTTAAACTTATAGTTAACTCCACATCCTAATACCAAATTTAAGGTATCCCTAATATATTATTGCTATAAATTAACTAAATAGAAATCACTCTTTCGTATACAATCTATATTTTTGATTAGCCATATATTAGATAAATATTTAAGTATTAGAAAACCGAAAATAAAAATGAGCAACAAGATTATTTTCATATATACTCACATATATAAAAGTATGTCAATTTTCAATTATAATCATTCATAGAATATTTGAAACAAGAATATTCCTTTTATAAAACTACTTCATAGTAGAAAATTAAATGTTCTATAATAAAATCATATATAATATAAAACTTAACTAACCAAATATGATATAATCTAAAACCTAATTTTTTTTAAAAAAATACATGTAAATAATCAATTAACATCACCAATCGGAACATTATTATGTAAAATAAAAAAATGTTTATAAATAGTTATTTTATGGATATTTACATTATTGATTCTATTGGAAAGAAAATATAAGAAGACAAATATATATATATATATATATATATAATTGGCTAACATTATAGCTGCTGAAAACACAATAAAATTATTGTTGATCTCTCTTATTAAATTATGTGTTTAAAAAGTACATACTAAACAATTATTTGATATTTTTAAGTTTTTAATATATATATTATGCATTTAATCTTATAAAATTAATTTGGTACAAGACAAAAATTAAATTAAATATCCACACGGACGTGCGGGTCAAAATCTAATTTGCTATTAAAAGCTATACAAAACTACTCTTTGAATAAAAAAGGTGATCTACAATGTAAGGTAAAAATAAAATAAAAATGTTTTATGCTATAGTTATATTTTTAAATACTTGCAAGTATTTATAATTAGTACTGGGTAAAATATCTGTAAATTTTTATATGTTTCATTATTCGTTTCGATTTGAATCGAAAAATCTGGATATCCGTAACTCTACGAATCAAAACAAATACTAAGATGCAATATTCATAAGAAACAAAGAAAATCACAAATACTAATATTTTTAGGAACGGATATCCGATCTGGCCCATCATCTTCATATATATACATATATTTAAAGAAGTATGTATAGAAATAGGGGTGGGCGTTCGTGTACCCTTTCAGATTCGGATCGGGTATTTAGGGTTTTTGGGTATTTCGGTATTGGGGTCTAGTACCCGTTCAGGTATTTTTACATATCGGGTCGGATTCGGATATATTTAGTTTGGGTTTGGTTATTTCAGGTCGGGTTTCTTCATTTTTCAAGTTTCATGTATTTAAAATTTTACTATTAACTTAACTGTTTTTAGTGATTAATAAGTAAGATACTTAAAAAGTTTGAAAATAAATTATTGAAAATAGCAAATCATTAATCTGGTTGTTGTTTTCAAATTTTAGATGCAACTTTTGTTAAAACATGAAATAAGCAGCTTAACATAAATCATAAATGAGTAGTAAATGATTTTTTATACAATTATATATATATATATATATATTATTATATGATCTTAAGCTAAATACAACATTAATATAAATATTTAATAAAATAAGACATATAAATTAGTAAGAAAATATGTATATATAAGTTTGGTTATCTTCGGATATCTATTCGGGTTCGGGTATTATCCGTTCGGGTTCGGATATCCATTCTCTCAATATTCGTTCGGGTATTTGACTAGTTCGGTTCGGATTTAAGTTCGGATACTTCGGGCCGGGTTTAGGTACGAGTTCATGTATCGGGTAAAGTGCCCACCCCTTTATAGAAGTTCTATATATATTATATTTTATATAATTTTTTCAATATTTTTATTTGTTTTAGTTATTAGAGTTTTAAATTTTAAATTTTTTATTTATTTTTAAAATTTTAATTTTATTTGTATGGATCGAATCGGATATCCAATTTAAAATTTTTAATTTTTCTGGATATCCAGTGTCCCAAATATCTGATTGGATACTCATTGAATCGAATCAGATAATTTATATTAGGACGAAACAGATACTAATACCTCTAAATGTCTGGATACTTGACTCGTGTTCACCCTAAGTTATAATTATATTACACCTAGAAGCAAACCCATGTAGAAAGTAGAGATAGCAATGAGAAATCCTATTAAAAATGAGAGCATATGGATTACACCGGCCTGTTAGGAATTCTTCAAGCTTTAGCCTTTTTCCTAAAAGCTGAGCTAATATGATGAATGTCTACCGACACAACTTACACAATAAACCCCTATAAATCAATAATTTTGGTCGATCCTAACTTACAATAGTTTAAATTTTGATACAAATTGATAAAATATAAGATAATAATTTATAGAAAATTCTATGTAAATATATAGTCTCATTAAAATTATAAATTAATAATTTATATGTATACATATTTTATATAGATAAGAACATATCATTATATTGTTTGTTTTATATTCACAATAGAATTATCTTTATATTTTCTTAATACTTAAATTATATACAATATATGCAATATATATTATGTACACCAAATAATATAATAAAATTAATATATATGTCAAATTCCAAAGAATAATAATTAAAGTCTATACAATAAAACCAAATATTTTTCTTATTTTAGAAAATAAATATATCTAAAATTAAAAATTAAAATTAAATTATGAAACTTTTGTACATTAATAATATTATAATAAAATTTCAAAATTCTAACATTATTAATTTGTAGAAGTTCTACTGTATTGTAATTTTCATTGTAAATTCTATACAGTGAACCAATATAGCTCAGTCGATAAAGAAAATTGTTCTAAAACTTTCCAAAAACCTAAATCGATCTCTTATGTTGCTCTCAAAATTATTTTTCTTGTTACAGACCAAAATCCTAGTATATTACTTTACTGTTTACTTATTTTGTTTGGATATAATTAGTTTGTGTGGACAAAGTTTAATTTAGTTACTGTCTGGACAAAGTTTAATTTAGTTACTGTCTGTTTTTTTTGTAGGGATCTGAACATTACGTTTATTTTTTGGTTAACAATTTGATAAGTTTAACAATATTGACAAACTTAACATTAAGACCAAAAAATATATCAACAAAACTTTATTTTCGGTATTAAATAAGAAAATATTCTAAAAATCAAGTATTATAATATAATCACTAATTCAATTATATTTATATTAATTCATTTTTAAATATTCTTTAAATTAAATTAAAAGTTTCTGGTCCACCACTACATTTACACCTACCGATGATTAAAAAATGACTGCATTTATTTATTCACACATATAGGTTCACATTTGTTGACTTAGTAAAAAAATTTAAACCACCCCAACTAAGTCGCAGAGCATCTCTCTCAGGCTCAGCTTTATATCCTTGGTAAGCATTTTCTTTCGACTTTCTTTTTATTAAATCATACTAGAGTAGGGCCTTAATCTGAAACCATGTACGTGTTTTATAACATAAGAGTCATTTTCACATCTTAGGTCTTCCCTTCAGTCTTTTTTTATGTTCGCTTGGTAAATACTGATTATAATTAATTAAATGGTACGATGATTTCGATCAAGTTCTAGATGGTATAAATTAGATGGAGTTTGATCCTTATGGTTCCTAGTGAGGTTAGTGTATTCCTTTAGTTTTGAATATAAAATATTAACGGCCAAGATGTCTTGGGATGACGGAAAACACGCTAAGGTGAACAAAATTCAGATTACGTTTGATGATGTTATCAGATCAATTGAGGTGGAATACGAAGGAGCCAACCTCAAGTCCCAGCGACGTGGTACTGTCGGGTCCAAATCAAACAGAGTTAGTAAAAACAATTCACATGAATCACATCTTAGTTTTAAGATTGTTCTAAACTCTAATTATAATTATAAGTTTTAGATCTTTTGATTGAAAGATTATTAAACATTGTTTCTTTGTTTGTTTTATTGGCAGTTCGCACTGAGCACGGACGAGTATATAACACATGTGTCTGGTTACTACAAAACTACTATTTCAGGAGACCTTATAACGGCGTTAACGTTTAAGACAAACAAGAAGACATATGGGCCTCGCGGAAAGAAAACTGAAAACTACTTTTCTGCTGACGCACCGAGAGATAGCCAAATCGCCGGATTTCTAGGAACCAGCGGCAGTGCTCTCAGCTCCATAGACGTTCACTTTGCTCCCATTCCTATCCCCGGTAGCATCAAACCAAAACCTGGTGGCTCTGGAACCGGCTCAGGCAACACCGACTCTGGTTCTAAACCTGATTCTGGTACTGAAAAGCTTGACGCACAAGGAGGCGAGGGAGGCAATCAATGGGACGATGGTGGTGATTACGACGGTGTGACAAAGATACATGTTACAGTTGGTAGAGTAATCGAACAAATCAGGTTTGATTATGTCAAGAACGGGCAGACAACGGAAGGACTCGTCCATGGTGTGGAAGGAGCCAAATCTTCCATAAATTCGGTACATACTATTTGTTTCATCTTTTTAAAATACCTACAAATAGAAATAAATTAAGTTTATGTTACAAAATTGTATCAGAATAACATTTTTTAAATGATAAACAAAAAAAGTATACTTATATATTTTGGTTAAGGTTTAGTGATTAGAGTATGTGGTTTAGTATTTACGAGGATTAGATTATGGTTTAAGATGTAAAGTAATTTAGTGTTTTAATTGTTTAACATATATTCTCTTTCTTTTAAGAAGATCTATGTTTTAGAATTTTCATACATATTAAGAAAACATATTACATTTTTATTTTCGATGCATATTTTTTTTTGTAATTAGCTATATCCCATAAAATTTAACCAATAAATTTTAATAAACACAATTTTTTTTTTATATTTTACAACTTATCATTAAATAATGTATTGAAAATGTAAAGATATATCTTTTTGAAAAGAAAATAAAATTCTAAAACATGATTCCTTTTTGAAAGGGGGGAGTAATATTTTTTAAAGAAAAACAGAAATGTTGTTTTTGTGACAAAAACTAAAAAGTGTTATTTATCACATTTGCCTCTTTTTCCTTTAAAGAACGTTTCCTATAGTAAAAATGTTAACTAGAGATTACTGAAATTTTTCATTACCATGCAGTTTGAGATCAGTCATCCCAACGAGTACCTCCTTACCGTGAAGGGTTGGTCTGATGCCTCCAAAAAGATTATCGGAATTCAATTCATAACCAACACAAAGATTTCAGATTATTACGGGTTTGAAAAATATCCCGGAGAAGAAGGTACAGATATTTCACTTGAAGTGAAAGACAAGAAGATTGTCGGCTTTCATGGTTTCGCCGACCCTCATCTCAACTCTCTTGGAGCTTACTTCGCTCCGTTGAAACCTAGCAAGAAGCTAATAGCAGTAGGTGGTGATGAAGGATCTTCATGGGATGATGGTGCTTTCAACGGGGTTAAGAAAATACATGTAGGGCAAAATGTTGATGGTGTATCTTTCGTTGCGGTCGAGTACGAGAATGGCTCCCAGACAGTTCTTGGCGATGGACATGGAAAAAAATCAGCACTTGGAGTTGAAACAGTGGTTATTTCTCTCTTAATCTCTAAGTGTTATCTAAGTTCTTCTTTATGATTTGAGTTCTTGAAACTTTCTTGTCTCTTTTTTTTCAGTTCGAGCTTAAGTATCAAGATGAGTACATAAAGTCCGTGGGTGTGTACTATGATAAGATCTATGTAGATGGACGCGGTGTGACATTGGTGACGTGTTTGATATTCAAGACTGAAAACCAAGAATCTCAATTTGGAATAGCCGGTGGAGAATATGTTGAGCTTAAGGAAGAAGATAACAAGATAGTGGGTTTCCATGGAAAAGCTAGCGATTGGGTTCATCAAATTGGAGTCTATGTTGCACCAGTCACCAAATGAGAAGCTAGTTGTGTGTTGGTTCTTTAAGTTTCAATGAATAAAGTTATGTCAGAGGCCTGCTTGTGGATTGAGGTCTCTTGATGGACTATGTTTCCGGTTTGTTCTTCGGTGTGTGATGTGATTTGTGTGTTATCAAACATTTATAAATACTAGATCATTTCCCTGGGCTACGCCCGGGGTTATTTCTAATGTTAAGAAATGCTAAAATTTTTGCCAAGGCCATATGCTTAAAATAAAATACCAAATGTATCGTGAATATTTTAAAATAAACATAAGTTCAAACTTAGTTTAGAGAATAATTGCTGGCTGAGGATTTTTTTTTATGCGTGTTGATGACTTTCGAGCTGTTCTCTGTACTTCTTAATGTGGTTGATTGTTTTGCTGAAAAAGAAAGTGGCTGCCGGTGTCGATGTCAGTTCAAGTTGTCCTGTCATTTTTTTTGGACATGATTAGAACGAATAATAATCAAGATTTTTTATATTTTATATAATAACTTGTACCTCGATAAAGTTTAGGTATTAAGCTGGGATGAGGACGGTTTTGTATTTCATGTTCTTCTTGCTTTGGAGGATGGTAAACTCTCTTGCTGGATTACCCCATAAGGCGATCCAAACCTTTTTGAAACCGCTCAGCATTAGAACTACTGTGATTTTACCAATCGATCCCGGACTGGGTGGTTTTATGTTTTGCATTTGTCGTATCTCCCCGCCGGCATCTGGACAATATTGGCATTGTTGTTAATAGGAATATTATATGTCTGTATCGGAAGCTTGATGTGTTTTTTACCTGGTAAGTATCTGGGGCTAATGGATAAGCGGAGTAGGCCTATGTAATCCCAGGGAGAGAAATGGGGTGCAGCAATGATTGGGTCGATGACAGAAACATTTAGCACTGTTGACCACTGATTGAGGCGAACGGTATACGGGAGCCGTGTTTATTTCCCTTCCCGGTTATTTCGTTTGACAAAAAATCCCGAGAATTCATATGAATCTCCTTCGGTTAACAAATTTGTACCAGTTGGGTGAGTGTTGGTGGAGAGCCGACCTTCCAGTAGTACTCTCTGAAGGTGAATAAATTGGTTAGACGAAACTAAGAGAGCTAAAATGTGGATAATATTTATTTATATGTGGAGGCTGTATCGTATTGCTTACGTGGTAATCATAGCATATGAAGCCGATGCACTTCTTTGTCTTGCTTGGTTGGTGAATCACAATGTCCCAAAAATTTCTTATACAGACCCTTATAGGGCGCGCTGAATACCCTTCTTCCAGATGGTGAATTTGCTGACGGATGGGAAGCATGGATAATGTCACTGTAAACCATGAGATTTTAGTTAAGTGAATGTATAAAATATTGACTTTAAGTATATATTAAAGATTTTTTGTATTTATATAATATATGTATCTGTTAAGAGTCCCATCACCAGAAGCAGTTCCGTCGAACTTACAAATAATTGGGTATTAGAAAGGGTAAAGTTTTAAAAGTAAGTGTATATAATGAATAAATTATTATTTGGGTGTTTATCCAGATTCGCCATTTTGAACATATCGGATACCCGCGTAAACAATATATATATAATAGTGTAGCTATTAAATGTTGTTTAGGTTAATGTGTATATATCTAAACTTATAATTAATAAGATAATTCACTAATATTGTCAAAGATTATAAATTACTAATTTTAGATTATCTGGATGCGATTTAATTATCTAAGTAATTACGGAATTCATAATTCGATTTGAAATGTCAAAAACAGCATTTTTTTATTTTATTTTAGATTATTATTTTCCCTTAAGTTCAAATCTTTAATAAATTTATAAATATAAATTTGTTTTTAATAATTAAAATATATAGTATGTTACATTGTTTAAAACTATTATATTTTTTTATATAATCGTAATAAACATTATGAAATCTTATAAACTATTATTACTTGAAATTTTTAGTCTGGATATCGGATTGAATAGCGGATAGGTGATGTAAGTGCCAGGTCTGCCTATGACTTAGCAAGGACCTATAAATATAATTGGAACAACGGATAGACTGTACCACCTTAATTTATTATGAACTTGGGTAGGCTTTCGTTTGAATGTTTGTATGTTTTGTTACATCTGGAAATAGAATATTTATATATATATATATATATATATATTTGAATTATATATAAATTAATAATTAATAATATAAATATATGTATACTATATTTTAACTAATCACTAATAGGATTATGTAGCTATTAAATATGTTTGTAAATATGATTGTGTATTTTTCACGTTTCATTAAATTTCATTTATATTATATAATAAAACCCAACATATAATTTTTAAATTTTAAAATATATATGCTATAATAAGATCTAAGATAGTTTACCAAAATGTATATAAATATATAACCCTAAATCTTCTTTTTTCTTGGGATATAAAATTACAACTTATGCACTACAAACTGTAGTCTTATGGTTACACAGGTTTGTTTTAAATATGATTAATAGATACTAATAAGCATTTAGAAGAAGATATATTTACCTTCAGAAACCATCGATTTGGTTAGAAATAGGTTGCAAAGTCTGTTGGAAATTCCAACTTGGAATAGCAAACCTTAGGAAAATATCAGAATTTAAATTATATAAATTCCTACACATTGCAAAAGAATAGGCAAGAACGACTTTATTTAATCAAAATGTTAAGACACTATCTTACCCCTAACAACAAACGTTTCTGCGGCTTTGTCTATGAGAAGGGTGACTTCAACCTCTTTGCTCCTCTCCGTTTTTGAAGTTCTGTGCTTTTGGCTTGTATGTTTTTGCCGAGAACCAAATTTTAATATGGAAGTAAATTTATTACAGCATATATTTAGCATTTATTTAGCAATATTTTTTGCGGAAATCAAGTTGACCAAATAAAAGATTTTGTTAGTATTTGTTTTGAACACAAAAGAGGATGATTGGTTGGGTTGTAAGTAATGACTTTAGCTTTAATTTCTATCTACAATCATTTAAATTACCAATCATGCTTTAACTCGTTTCTAAAGCTAAAGTCAAAAAAATGGAAAAGTGGTTGTAGGAACCCTATTTTCTAAAGAAAAAAAATTATTGCAGTATGATTGTTGTAGGAATATCTTTCTTTTTATATTTTTTTTCCATTTGATTTCTACAGTTACATTAGATACAACTACATCAAAAACATCTACAGTCTAAATTCTATAGTAAAATTTTTAAATCTACAGTTCAACTAATCACCCCCTATATTTTTAAATGATGGTGGAGTGGTTCAATGGTTTACTATGTACCATTGAGTATGAAGACTTTGGTCTTACTTGTTTTTATAACCGCGATCTAAAAAAAGAAGTCACTCTTTTTATTATACTCCCTATAACCATTACTGTCTTCAAACGTTAAACCGTTAAAGGCCAAACCTTTCTCTTCCATCTTTTTCTTCTCCATATATGGAGAGCTTGTGACATCATTTCAGCAATTAACAGTCAAATTATAAACATTAAACATCCAAAAATAAGAGAATGAAGTAAACTTTGGGTTCAAGTGTAAAAAATAGAAAGGTTAAAACCAATATAGTGACATACGTATGCAAGAAGAAATCACTACTTAGGTAGCATGAACCTGTTTAAAGACAAATATAGTGACATCGACGCATCCATACTTGGAGGCTAATATAAAGGAAATAGTTGAATTTGATAATCCAAAATCCATAGATAAACTGAACCAAAATATGTCTGAAAGAAAAATATGGAAAACAGAGTCTTAGCATAAACTTTTTAAAAATTAAGGGGCTGTGCGTGTAGCACTATTAGCCACTGGTAACCTCCTCTGAACCATGTCCACCAGAAATCCCTTCAGTCTTCTCATCAACAGCATCTTCAATAGGGAGCTGGGGCTGTTCTGGTGGGAGCACCTTAGTCACAGTGATGGTCTGTGTCTTCCCAGTGAGGTTATGAGCGGATACCTTGACAATAAACCTGCGGGTCTGTCCAATGGTTTCCACCAGAGTTTGAGGCACAGGCACCACTTCATCAGCTCCGACACTCTCATTATTCTAAATATTAACATTCGTTTGTCAGTATAAATAGTATTATCAGAAAGGTGAATTAGATAGAAAGTACCTCAAAATAGTTGGCAACCAACTCTGATGCATGTCTGCCAGTTAGTTCACGGCCAGCTCTACCAAGAATGACAAACACAGCCTGCTCACTCTTATCATACACAGATAGTTTTGCCATGTACCTGTCGTGGAGATAGTTTAGTAACGAAGGCTAGTATTAAAGGATTGAAATATCTTAAAAATACTTACTCTGGAACGCCGGTGACCTCAGTCTTCTTGCACTTCTCATTAGTACATATCAGAGTGGTAGCTTCTTTCGTTGCCTTTGAGTGACACCCACCACATGAGATGTAGTACCATGCTGAGCCACGAAGCACATCATCAATAGTGGCTGTGCACTCAAACGAAACTACCTATAAATTTTTGAAAGTTCATTTCATGACTACAGAAACCAATAATGAATGTATTAAACTGTAAACGATATACCTTGGCATCTTCCTGCCTAATGTAAGTGAGCAATTCCCTTATGGTCACAATCTCAGGCTTGGTCACAACCTTGGCATCGACCATGTTAGCAATTTCCAAGTTGTCGCTCAACCTCAAAAGAACAACAACAAAAAAAGAAACGTTAATACCACAGCTGGTCACAAACTTCAAATCAATGCACATTCAATTACATACCAACCAACGTATTCCCGTGTAACATGGACATCAGTGTCCATAAACACCCTTGAAGAACACATGGTAGTGAGAGCTAGGGTACCTGCTCAAGGTAGATGAAATAGGAATTAAGAAGCAATGATATGAATTAATGAGATTGGAAGAGGGCTAAACAAATAACTGATGTACGAAGGGTGCGAAAGCAAATCACTGGTTAATAAATTAGAGCTTCGATATTTTTTTTTTTGAGCTTCGATATTTTTTTTGGAAAAATATACCACATGAACATTTCTTATAATGAACAAATTATTATAAACTAAATATTATCTGTGTCAAGCAACTAAACAGAAAAGAAACTGAACACTACCAAATATTAAACTTTGTTCTGATCTTTTATCTCTATCTCATCTAAGACTCTGTTCTAAGCAAACAAATTATCCAAATATCAAACCGTAAGGAAGCATATGACCAGAATACTTCGTAGCCTTGCGATTACCAGTCTGAGGATACTAATCTACTATAATATATTGGACCAACCTAAAGAACAACCATAATACACATGGTAGACGCTTTTACTAAC
>CAKOAT010235154.1:298157-310940 GCA_932364175.1 Eruca vesicaria subsp. sativa | reverse complement strand
AAGAGAAAGCCACCGTCACGTTATGATCAGCAACCCGGAAGTACTCCTTGCTAGTGGATCCGTAGAAGTTCCTCAGATTATAGACACAGCCGGCTCTCAGGTGACGGACATGAGCATCAACACGCCCTGCTGGAATGAAGCCTTGAAT
Organism: Eruca vesicaria subsp. sativa; assembly: GCA_932364175.1. Lineage (NCBI taxonomy): Eukaryota > Viridiplantae > Streptophyta > Magnoliopsida > Brassicales > Brassicaceae > Eruca > Eruca vesicaria. The sequence continues at coordinate 310,792 of CAKOAT010235154.1, read as the reverse complement.
AGCAGTACCCTGCCAAGCAAATAAAGTTATCACAATTAAATGCGATATAAACAACAAACAATATGTGAGGAATGAGCAAAGAAAGCAAAGGAAAAAGTTACTACAAACTCCAATATAAACAAACTAATTATTTGATCCATTATAACTCTAATGTAAACCGATAACAACCTGTGAAAATAGCTAACCTAAACTACAAAGAGATATCACTTGCTAAACTATAGTTAATAACTATAGAATACATATGACATAAACGAATGGTCAAAAGAAACAAAGAAGCATAAATAGTAATTCCAAAATAAACAACCACTCGTTTACCCCACATAGTCTGCAGGTCCATAAATCATTTAAAATGTGAGTCAAAGGAAGATAGCAATAAAATATATATACTACTCTGTCTGATACTTATAACATAGTAAAAAACCAAAACCAAAAGAAAGAAAGACGACTAAATAATGTTCAGAGAAACACTTAAAATATATGAGAGCATCCAAGTTCAAAACCAAACACAACATTATATATTACTCGCGTCAGGACCGAACTACAAACCGTTGGGGTTAAACTACCAAAAATATAACTATTTTATTTTTTCGTGTCAAGAACAAACAGGCAAACCTGCGTTAAAAAAAAAACAAAATCGAGTACTCTATACAGTAACAGCCGAGATCTCAACGATCCGACAGAACCAAACCGAAGAGTTCCACTGAAAATGAAAAACAGAGACCAAGCCTATACAACGTTTAAGACAAACCTATATGAGCCTACTCGTTTGATCCATTACAACCGATAACTAAACCGAAATCAATTATCTAAAAATTACAACTTTCAATATAAACGACTACTCGTTTGATCAACTACAAACGATATCTAAATTAATATATCATAACGATCAAAACCCAATTGAAAAACAATTATCAAACCGAAATTTTTTTTCCAAAAACAAAAACATTGAGTGGAAGGTAAGAAGTCGACCTTCTCATCGATGAGGAGCATCTCCACTCCAATTAACACTTTCGTACGCGTGTTGCGAGCCTCCCAAAAGTGGATGAGGCGAAACATCAACTCAGCTTGGTGGGGACCTTGCTCGATGTCGGCAAACAACATGATGTCCACCAGTCTTTCATCGGAGACAATATCCTTGCCGTGTCGTTTGGTTGAAACGTTGGAGGAGACAGATCCTTGGACGACGGTTTTGGAAGAGGCTGTGTTTTTGTGAGCGGGTCGGTGAGGTGTTGATGACCAAGTTTGGTGTTCTGGAATCTGGACAGTGGCGCTTCGAGTCCGTCGGAGTGGGTGAGACATCGCTCTTCAACACCGTTTTGGGATCGATCACGGAGGAGATGACGACCTTCTTCAAAGACTTAGCGGCGCCGGAGTTGACAGACTGGGATTCCATCAGGGGGGTTTTTTTTATAGAAGATTGTGAAGTAGTGTGAGAGAAGATTAAAAACTGTGATGGGTTTTATAAAGAAATCGAGGCCTAAGAAGGTGGAAGGAAACATTGAATGAGCAGAATTGAAAGAAGAATCGTGTGAGAACTCGGTTTCGAAACCGTCTTGAAAGAGAGGATCGAAACAGATAGAAGAACATGAATCGTCGAGGGAGAACAACATAGCTGCAACCAAAGAAAACTTAATTCGGCGTAGAAGAGTCGAAGATGAGAAGATTCGCTTTAACGGGCCAAGACCGAAATTTCAGACCCAAACCGATATAAGGCCCATCCGAAGGGAAGACTTGCTGACGTGGAGGCGACGCAGAACCCTATTGGTCAGAATAAAAAAGCTTACGTGGACACTCTCAAAAGGCTTAAATAAGCCCTTTTAGTTATAGTAGATTTATTTGAATAGTTATTATATAAAGGTAAATTTGAAAAATAGTTTCAAATTTGTGGTAAAATTAAAATTTCTCTATGTTTATTTTATGCTAAATCATCTAATTTTGTAAAGTTAAAAACAATACACAAAAATTGAAAATTGTAAAACTAAAAACGAAAAAACAAAACCAATCCCAATAAACAAAAACCAAAAAATTAAAAACCGATAATTCATAAATAAAATCTGAAAAATAAAATCTAAAAAAATAAAACAAAAGTGTTAAAAATACCCTAAGTTGGTTACTACTTTTCAAAAATATACTTACTCTAACATTTTGGATTTAAGGTTAAATATTTGATAAATTACTTAAACTACCACATTCGTAATACAATTTTTTATGTTTATCTTAACCACATTTACCATTAGTTTTAAAGAGGTAAAACACACAGTCATATTCATATGGTTAAATAATCTAGACTTAGAGTTTAAATTTGAAGAATGGATTTTAGGATATTAATAAAAAATAAACAAAAAATAAATAAATACTTAAAATTTAAGATAGATTCAAAAATATTTTTTTTGAATTTCAATATTTTTTTTGAAAAAAAACTGATAAAAATTTGGAAAACAAATTGGTAAAATTGAAAAACATTATCAAAAAGTTTGAATTCGAAAAAGTATCATTCGAAAACTATTAAATATTAATCAATCATTATTTATTTAAATAGTTTTTTTCCTTTTAATGAAAAATTATTTGTGAAAATGTCCATTTAATAAAAATAGACATGAATTGTGATACAATAAATGAGGTAAAAATAGAAATCCTCCTTAAAATTTAGGGGCCGGTGTTGGGTTTATAAGCCTCTATATATAAATTTTTCTAAACATTTATAAATGATTTTGCAGAGTTAGTTTAATTTTTCATCACAAAACTTAAGGTACTTATAAAAGGAGGATTTCTACTTTTACCCATCACAATTCATGTTTATCCTCATTAAATAGATATTTTCACAAATACGTTTTTCATTAGATGACAAAAAATCATAGTTTATTTATTTACTTTATAGATATATAAATATAAATAATTATTTAAATAGATAATAAGAAAAATTAAAAATAACTTTTTATAGTTTTGAATTGTATATTTTAAAATTTGAACTTTTTATTAAAAAAAAATTGAAACTTTTTTGAATTTCTTTTTCCATATTTTATTTTAAATTCGGAATTATTTTTTTGAAACTATTTTTCAAATTATTTATTTTACAATTTTAAGTATTTATTTATTAAAATTCTAAATGCCACATTCCAAAACCCATGATTCAAATCTAAATTCTAAATCTAATTAGTTAATTTTACTTCTTTAAAATTAACTTTAGATGTGGTTAATATAAACATAGAGCTTTGGCCTCAATACGGACCCGGGTTCGAATTCTACTGGCTGCTGGTAGTAAAATTTAAAATTTGGGTTCTCCCAACGTCGGTGACCAAGGCGTACTCCGGTCGATAACGTAGGTTGATACGAACACTCGCCGCTAGTCTGGATCCACCTTGGTGGGTGCCAAGATACACCGGGTTATTCAAAAAAATATATATAAACATGAAAATGTATTAAGAATGTGATAGATTAAGAGTTCATTTAAGAGTAAATTTGAAAAAGTAGTATCAAATTTGTGGTAAAATAGAAATTTATCCATAGCTAGAAACCAAAAAATATTAAAACATGAAGGCCTGGGCCAGATTTGTTGCACAGATGGGCCTATGCTATTGCTAAACAGGCCACGTAAGCAAGTAGATGGAGGCTCGATCAAATAACAAACTCTTCTACCGTCTCTCAAATTCATCATCCTCGGCGGCCTCTCTCTTCCCTACTCACTTTTCTCCGATTTAGGGTTTCCACAGTCGCCATGTATCGCACCGCAGCTTCACGAGCCAAGGCTCTCAAGGTCTGTACCCATCCTTTCCTTGATTTAGCTTCTGGAACATTCGACTAGGGAAAAATGATTCGTCCGATTCACTCACTCTCTAAAATTTTATAGATCTGGATTCGGATTATTGATTACCGGCGACGATAGCTCTGTTTTTAGGTTTACGAGTAATCGTTTTCGTTTCGTAGTTACTCAAGTCAATCAATAACATTTGCCTCAATCGTGGATTTTTTTATTGTGAATCGGCGACTTTTTGATTTTGAGATCATTTATCATATTCTTTGTTTTGTTAGGGATCTCTTAGCCGAAGTTTGACACCGGCGCGTTATGCAAGTTCCAGTGCTGTTGCTACGAGTTCTTCTTCTTCTTCTTCAGGTTTCTTCGGATGGTTGACCGGTGGATCATCTTCTTCGCTTACTTCATTGGACATGCCACTACAGGGTGTATCTCTACCTCCGCCACTCTCTGACCATGTTGAGCCGAGCAAACTTAAGATCACTACTCTTCCTAATGGTCTCAAAATCGCCTCAGAGATGTCTCCCGTAAGTAATAAACCTTATTTTTTATGCCTGGTTTTCTATGAGAATGCGATGTTGTTATGCCTTGAATCTAGTCTCTGACGTGGTAGAATTAGTTAGCCGGGAATCGAATCTCGTTGTATTCTGCATTTCTGCTTATTCACCCTCTAAGTCTATCAGTTATAGGCTTTTAGAACGGGGATTTTAGAGATTTGTGTTTTTGTAATTTGTACTCTAAAATCTTGAATCATCTCCAGTAATTTGGGGAACCACGTCAAATCTCTGTGTTGATTTACTTTTCGCGTTTATTCATCTGTTTCTGACATTATCTTATTAACGCGAGAAATGAACTGAGAAAGTTTTTATGTTGGCAGAATCCAGCAGCTTCTATTGGTTTGTATGTTGATTGTGGTTCTATCTATGAGGCTCCTTATTTCCATGGAGCAACACATTTGCTTGAAAGGATGGCTTTCAAGAGCACGACTAACAGAAGCCATCTACGTCTTGTGAGGGAAATTGAAGCCATTGGAGGAAACACCTCGGCATCTGCATCTCGGGAGCAAATGAGTTACACTATAGATGCTCTTAAAACCTATGTCCCTGCAATGGTTGAAGTTCTTATTGACAGTGTGAGGAACCCTGCTTTCTTGGATTGGGAAGTTAATGAAGAGGTAAACCTCTCCTTTTTTTTTTTCCTTTGTTGTTGTTTTGGTAACTCTGGTGGAAAAAAAGTTGTGTGACTTATGGTTCTTGTGCAGCTACGTAAGATGAAGGTAGAGATAGCAGAACTTGCAAAGAACCCTATGGGTCTCCTCATGGAGGCCGTTCACTCTGCTGGTTATTCCGGTGCATTGGCAAATCCTCTGTACGCTCATGAGTCTGCTTTGGACAGATTGAACGGGGAACTCTTGGAGGAGTTTATGACCGTAAGGCCGAATTCAGCTTTTGAGAACATTTCTGTGATTACAATCGCCTACTTAAGATAGTGTCATCGCTTTTTGTTTTGTTTACTCACTTGATTTGGGGATTTCAGGAGAATTTCACTGCTGCACGTATGGTACTGGCGGCAAGTGGAGTTGAACACGAGGAACTTTTACAAGTTGTTGAGCCACTAACTTCTGACCTTCCTAATGTACCGCGCCAAGGGGAGCCCAAATCTCAGTATACTGGTGGAGATTTTCGCCAACATACTGGTGGAGAGGTATCTATGACAGATTTGCTGTCATTGTTTTATGTTACAACTGTAACTGAGCTTTTTGTTCTGTTATCTTTTCAGGCTACACACTTTGCGCTTGCTTTTGAGGTGCCTGGCTGGAATAATGAGAAAGAAGCAGTCATTGCCACTGTTCTCCAGGTGCATATGTTGAATGTTTAGTTTTCGCTTCTGTTAATAACTTTCACTTGTTTCAGTCGAATCCTATTCATTAGGGAAGACTCTTTTTTAATATAAATTTCTTTGTTATTAGATGCTTATGGGAGGGGGTGGCTCATTCTCAGCTGGAGGCCCTGGAAAAGGAATGCACTCATGGCTCTGTAAGTTAAATCCCGTTTTTCTTTTTCATGATTGAGCTTTCAGTTTTTGCATTTATTGAATTATATCTTGAAACATTTTCAAGCACTGCTTACCGATCAGTAATAGTGATGCAACTTCCTATTTATGGTTATATTACAGATCGCCGTATTCTAAACGAATACCAGCAAGTTCAGTCGTGTACTGCATTCACTAGCATCTTTAACAACACCGGTCTGTTTGGAATCTATGGTTGCTCAGTAAGTTCAGGAAAAAGCCCGATGTTGTTTACACTGTGTTTCCTTGTATAAAATATCATCCTTTTCCCGTGATGATAGACAAATTGTGTGAGTATTATGATTGCTTATGGAATATCGATTCGTTGGGGTGTATTAAGCTTCGTCCAGTTTGTGTTAGCTGACAACTTCGTTGCTTCATATGTATTCTGGGTAAACATAGTGATATGATTTACGATCCTGATTGCAGAGTCCCGAGTTCGCTGCCAAAGCCATTGAGTTAGCAGCTAAAGAACTGAAAGATGTTGCCGGAGGAAAAGGTTTGTAGCATGTTTCATCCTTTTTTCACTTTTAAAATTTCGAAACAATTCTATTACATGTATGAAACATATTCCTTGTGGTTTATATGGTTGGACAGTTAACCAGAAGCATCTTGATCGCGCCAAGGCAGCCACAAAATCTGCAGTTCTGATGAATTTGGAATCTCGGGTATTCTCTCACTCTCTCACTTAAAGATGAAACCAATTTAAATAGATGATACTAACGTTAATGTTGTGTCGTATGCAGATGATTGCAGCAGAAGACATTGGCAGGCAAATACTTACATACGGAGAAAGGTACACATCAAATTTTCGTTTTTAAAAAAAAAAACTTAAAAATTCTCTTTAATATCAATGTATTTTTATGTTAAAAATATTGCAGGAAGCCAGTTGAGCAGTTCTTGAAGACAGTAGACGGACTTACTTTGAAGGACATTACAGATTTCACCAGCAAGATTATTTCTAAGCCTTTGACAATGGGTTCCTTCGGAGAGGGTAACGAACCTATCTCTTTTAACTTAATACATTTCATATACTTGTTCACTTACAGAGGGGTATAAAACAACAATGAACTTGTGTCTGTTTTTTTTTGTTTGGCAGTGTTGTCTGTTCCAAGCTACGACACCGTAAGCAGCAAATTTTGTTGAAGGAGCAAACGTTTGCTATAAAAATCAAACGATATTTTGGGACTTGTAAAATAAAGATCTTTGGGAGAAGAAGAAAAAGACCCAACCAGTTTTAATTTTTTTCAACCGTGGTCCTAATTTTTTATTAAAATGGATTTTTGTTTCGATCTACAGTTAAAAAAGGCGGACTTTTTCCTGGCCGTCTCTCTACAATAAAAATTTTTGTTACTACGTTCACACAGCTTCATGCAGTGGCATAATTGTTACTGTGATGGCATTTCATTTTTTTGCGTGCTTAACATCAAGTCATGATATGGGCCATATGGCATGAGTGTATGGAAGTGAAGTGAACTCATTTGGTTGCAGTTAAGGTTGATATTGATCGCGGAGGGTGTTATGGATGTGAATCATGATACAGTACTTGCTGGGGACATAGCGTTTTACGCCCAAGCCATTGAAGGAATGTGTCTCGTAAGGATCGATCTGGAGGAGGCAGTGGAAGGCTGTAGGGACGAGGATGAACAATAAAAAGCAGAAGTCTCGGGATTCCACATCTAGGTCATGTTGGTAGGATAGGGTTGAGCAATCAGAACACTTCAGAAACCAGTTCCAAAGGCGAGTGCTTCCTCCACATTTTTTGGGGTTGGGGCAAACAAAAAAAGTAACGATTGGTCTCATATTGCTGCTTTGAATAGTTAGGCAAGTCTCTCTCAACGATAAAGACTTCACTGCATCGAATAATTGTCTATTTTAAGCCTCTTTCTCAAAGAAATCCACAGCCACCTATTTTTCTTCAAACAATTTAATCTATTGTATTACATAGAAATTTCACATTATCTTGCATCTCAAATCTTAAGAAATTAAAGAAACAAAATTCAATAATGTGAAACTTGTTTTTTTTTTTGGTAAAACATGTGTGTGAAACTTACGATCAACATGCATGCAGACAAGTATGCTATGCAAGAATCCAATCTTAAATCTTTATTAGTCAGAACAAACATTTAGATCATTATGTATATATATAATTTTTGTTGGCCAAAACAAATAATATTAAGGTGTGACCAGAAACGTTGTTAGATGTCTTTAAACCCTTTCACTCTGGTGGTTTCATTACAATGGGCCTAGTAGAGTTAATAAAGAAGCTAAAGAGCTTTTGCAGGAGAAGAAAGATTGGTTCTTTTCCTCTTTTCAAAAACATGTTTTGCATAAAGAGAGCTACAACACAATTAATTGATGTTTTTAAAGTGTTCATCAAGTGTGACTAATCATGATCCAAAGCTTTAGACAGTAGAGAACATAATGACTAAAAGGTAGTAGCTGTAATATACTCAAGAACCAAAATCATATTTTTCATTTGTCTGGTTTCGAGTTCCAATAAAACTCATCTATGAAATTCTCAAAGAAGATGTAACACACCAGAATGTACATCAGACTTCAATTAGAAACACAATTCAAAAACCAAAACTCATCAGAGTAAAAAGCAAGAGCAAAATAATAACATCTCTACTTCTATAAGCTGTAAAGTTATTTCATCAGCTTCTCATGTTCTCTTGCTTCCATTCCCATCTGCATAATTTATACAAAAAATTATGTTAACTTCACATATAGTCATAAGCAAAAATGATTTCAAATCTGAAAATTAAACTTACACGTCAATGCAGAAGAAATCTCAGAGGTTTTGATCACACGCAGCCTTTTCACCGAAGATACAAACATACTGAGAAACAAATATGCTTTAGTTTGTTATTTGATTAAAGCTGAATAATATCCTGAAAAAGTAGAAAGATTCTTACTGCCATGGGACATCTCCTACAAGCATCTTGTCTCCTTCATTGTCCTCATAAGTAAGAGTATATTCTCCATTCCCATCCAATAATCCAGTGATTGGTTTCTCTTCTTCTCCAAATGATGATGATTCTTTTTGAGCTAATAACATCAGACAACAAGCATTAGTCACAAAAGAGCTAATGACCCTTTTCTTGAAAACTTTATACCACAATCAAGATAAAGAGTCGAAGGGGGAATATTTACCTGCAAGAAGACCTCTAAAGAGTTTGTCGACAGTGAAAGATAACTGTTCATAGCTATTATGCGCAATGAGGTCAACTTTACGACCAATGGGAACACCATACATGTTTATCTTCACAAATAAGCCTCCTTGCCTCTTTACTCCCATTGGCTTCTCTGGGCCATTATTATCATCACACTTCTGGTTTTTGAGGACAAAACCATTGGAGGTGGATTCATTTCCAAGCTTTGAAGAGCTTCCATTTGTTAAGTTCTTCCTGAATGATCTAACCGGAGGCCAACCCACCACTGGACCAGGAGCAGTTCTTTAAACACAATAAATCAGAGAAGAGAAAAAAATTGTTAATAAACACACATGAACAGGACTAAAAGAATCTGAAAATATAGAAAGGTGAAAGAGAGAAAATACTGTTAATAATCTGAAGAAAAAAAAGATGCAAAAAAAGTTGGAAAAAAAAACAAAGAAAGGCAGTAAAAAGACTGAAACATGGACATGTGTGAAGCAAATAAACTTTGAGATCCAATCTTGAGCAGACATGAAGGAGATGATGGGACCCATAATTATTTATTTCAAGTGAATATATCAAGTCAAAACGATACAAAACAGATAAAAACAAAAGTAAGAGATGAAAGGTGAGGTAAAAAGAAAGAAAGAAAGGTTTTAAACCTTTTCTGAGATGTGGTTTTGTTGGTGATGGAAGGAGGGAAGTGGTTGCCAGCGAGAGAGAGGATAGATTTGTCTTTTGGTTCTTTCTTGATGTGTCTTATAATCGATGAACCAACTTCATCGTCACCAGGGGGAGCAAGCTTTAGCTCAAGTTTCTTTTCTTCAGAGTTGTAAACAGAGGCTTTGTCATCGTGAAACCAGTTTCTTGAATAACCCTCCATTAGTTTTTTTTAAGAGAAATTTGCTGTTCTTGGACCGGAAGAAAGAGATTCCGACAAGTAAAAATCTGGTTGTCTGAAATTCGACAGAACAAGTCTCTACGAAAGACAGAAGAGGGAGGAAGGAGATAAAATGGTGTGAGAAGCTAGAGAGGTGGATTAGTGGGTCTTTTATACAAATGAAAGCATCGCTTTTTCAACAAAAAAGAAAGAGAGTAAAAATGTTAACTTTATGGTGGGTTCTTCTCTAGCTTATGAAAAGGGGGGAGATTTTTGGGAATTACAGCGAAAAAAGGAACAGAAGAAAGTCAGATTAAAACCAGATAAAAATCAAAAGGAATCATCAAAAACCAGAACATTAATAAACAGTAAACCAAGAATTAAAAAGAGGTGTATTGGTGTGAAACACACGCAATCCTCTTCTCTCTCTCTCTCTGTCTTAAAAGAACCGTAGGGTACTAGTTTTAAGTGGAGAAAGCAAAGCGTGCTGCTTTGTTTCAACCCCATTGGCCTGGCCTCTCCTTTTTTCACCATCTCTCTTCTTTTCTAAATTTTTAGTATATGAACATTTCCAAAAAAAAAAAAAAAAAACATTTCTATGTTCAATTTCATAATTACTTAAAATAGGTTAAACAAAAGGAAAGAAATAAAAAGGTTGAAAAGAGAATAGTTATTTAGGTTATGAATGGGAGGGGTGGGACAAAGACAGATCAAGCAGTTCTCCCGCAATAGGCAGTTATCCTGTCTTATGTTTACCATTCATCATTTTCTGTTTGTAAAAGCAGTTCAAGCGGGAGATCTGCATGCAGTTCAATTTTTTTGTCTTTTAGTAGAAAAAGCAGGAGATCTGCATGCAGATCCCATCCGCTAACATTTGGTGGTGTTGATCTGCCTTTTTTTTTCCTTTTACTAATAAATAGTTTTATTACAAACACTTAACTTTAAAATATATTTTATTTGATTTTATAAATAATGTACAATTATTAACTCAAACTATATAATTCACATTAATTTTATTTGTATCATTTTAAAGTTATAAGCATGATGTCTAATCGCCAAAAAACACAATATTTTCCACGAAAAAAATATAAATTTTTCTACATAAGTGTCAGCAAAAAAATAATTATTATATATTTTAAAATAATTAATAAATAGAAGAAGCATAAACATCTAATAAAAATTTTACAGACATTTTGGCTGAACATACAACATCTGAAATATTTTGTTTTGATATTTGGTGTAATTTTTATTATTTTAATATATGATATATAATGTGAACATATTTTGTCATTTATAATTTATAATAAATTATTTAATCTGTTTTATCTCCATTTTTATATATAAATATTAACAAAGAATTAAATATTAAGATGTCTGTTNATTTGGTGTAATTTTTATTATTTTAATATATGATATATAATGTGAACATATTTTGTCATTTATAATTTATAATAAATTATTTAATCTGTTTTATCTCCATTTTTATATATAAATATTAACAAAGAATTAAATATTAAGATGTCTGTTATTCAAAAATAATTTTGATCAACTAAAACGCTACAAGCATCTTATGAAAAATTCAATAAACATTTAGGCTGATCCTACAACATTTAAATATTTATATTGATATTTGGTATAATTTTATTCTTTTAATATATGATCTATAGTTTTGAACTTATTTTGTCATTCATAATTTATGATAAATTGTTTGATCTGCATCTCTCCTGCTTGATCTGCTTGATCTGCACTTGTCCTGCTTTATCTGCACTTGTCCTGCTTGATCTGTATGAACCGCTTGATCTGCACCGTTTGATCTGCTTTTACCATTCGAAGCTTTAGTAAAATCCACCATTTAATTATGAAGTAGACTGTAGACCTATGTCGATAGGTGTAATGGTAAGTATACAAAATGTAATGACAATAAAGGAAATTATAAAATATGTTTTCCCTAAAATGAAATGATGATTCCATGATCTTTCTCTGGCCTGTTAGACCATCTCCACTGGGGGTTCTATCCCATTGGAGTTCTAAAATTAAATATGTGTGTATGTATGTATTATATATATGTATGTAATTATAGGGTCCATTAAATAGTGTAGAACCCTATTCAAAAGTTCTAAAAATAAAACTTTTTAGAACTTTTGAGTAAGTTCTACACTATTTAATGGACCCTACAATTACATACATATATATAATACACACATATATGGTTTTAGAACTCCAATGGGATAGAACTTGTAAGTGCAAAGATGACACCACAATAAGGTAGTACAGAAGGTAAACCAAGAGACAAAACACCAATAGCTTTATTCAAATCTTCTTTAAACAATCTTTACAAGACCTTGTTTATTCAGCTTTACACGTCTAGTGTTAACACCCTAACACACGTCACTGAAAGATTCTTAAGCTACTCACTTATGTCTCTCTGCCGTCAAGTACTTCAGCCTCTGCTTCAGCACGACCCAAGAACACCTTAAGAGCTTCTCTCTCTCTCTATAAGATTAGCCTCCGTGTCTCTGTCTCTCTGCAGACGACCCCCTTGCTATCTTATACTTATTTTCCACGTTCCCAAAACCTTAGTCTTCAAGGAACACAATATGGACATCTTCCATAACATTAAGTGCAACTTTCCTTTTCTTGAAATGCACTTATTCCTCTTTCTTTAAGTCATAAACTTGCTCCTCAAGTTTATTCCTCTTGCCTTTTCTCCAAGATACACCCTTGCTCTCCAAGTCTACACGACTCCAGCTCAGCATCTTGACTCCACATGGTTTTC